>JALJVW010002731.1:0-15739 GCA_024865655.1 Emberiza elegans
AATTTTGGATGCATTTGAAGCCATCCAGGGTGCAGCCTTTTTACCCGACTGCCCCACTGCTCCCACAGGGCTGCCACCTCAGCCCACTCCAGAGCCAGGGAACTCAGGGAAGGGCTTCCCAGCTGGGAATTTCTGATGGGACTGATTCCTCACATTTCCATTGAACAAGTGACATTTGGTTGGGATCTGGCCAGACTGGGCCAGTTTTGTTTGACCAGTGGGCAAAGTCAGCACCAAAGACACAGACTCCAACTGAAGGAATCAGTGTCATTTCCTGCAGTTCAGAGCAGCAAAAGAATCCCAAAGGAGCAGCTCAGCAATGCACCCAACCATCCCCACCAAAGATTGCCTGCAGTGATTAAGAAAGATCCAGCAGCATTTACCCTCAGCCTTTACCATCCCCAGATCCACACAGCAGCTGGGAAGCTGTCACAGCCAAGGGCTGCAGAGCCACTCCTGGGCACTGGGAATTCCTGCAGGTGCCTCCAGCCCCAGGTGAGGCTCCAACCCCGCTGGGAGGGGCCCAGCTCTGACAGTGCTGAATGAACAAACTGACAGCACTGCTAGTGTGGCAACATCTGGTTTCATCCTCCTCTTGGGGCCCTCCCAAAGCCTGGCCAGGGCCCCAGGAGAAACCAAAGCAGCTGACTTTGATCCTTCAGCCCCAAACAAGGCCAGATGTCAGATTTCATGGCCTTGTCTAGCTTCTAAATACACAAAGGTCAATACATGTTTCACTAAGGAGTGCATACATCTATCACAGTGCTAATGACCATGCCTATTTCATTAGGGAGCAGATACAAAGATAACCTTTGCTTGGAAGGTTCATCCAGAGGCCACCTTGGGCTCAGGGCCTGCTGTCCAGGCCTCACTCAGGGCTGGTGTCCAGGCCTTGGCACTTCAGGGACGTGGTTTAGTGCTGGGCTTGGCACTGCTGGGTGACCGGCTGCACTGGGTGAGCTCAGAGGGCTTTTCCAACAGAAAGGATTCTATAATTCCATTATTCCATCTGCTGAATTCAGCTAGGTCCATGTTAGCAGCATTACTTTGCTCAGAAAGTCTCCTCTTGCCCAGCTCCTGTGGCCTGAGGCTTCAGCTCCTTCAGCTCCTGGTGCTGAGCTGCTCATGCTGAACAGGACGACTCGGAGAGAAGAACACAGTCCATCCAATTCCTTCTGGGACACGGACAGGGGAGGCTGTGCAAACAGGAGCATTGTTTGCTGTGGCCTCCTCTCTGCCCTTCAGGCCTTTCAGCGCTTTGAACCAGCCAAGAGCTTTCTCCAAGAGTGCAATGGAGCAGCTGTTCCTGCTCCTGGGTCTGGCTCTCTCCAGTCTCTGCCCTTGCCTGGTTCTGTCCCTCGTGCTGTGCCCTCTGTTCCCCAGGGCTCGCTGGCTGCTGCCCAGGACTGTGGCACTGGCACAGATCCAGTGCTCCAGACCCTCCTTTCTGTGCCCTTGAGCTGCCTGGGCACAGCAGCCTTTTTCCATCTGGAAGCTCCCCATGGACAGGGGTGCCCAGCTCCGTTCCTTGCACAGCCTCCAGGAGCCCAGGGCTGCCATCTCAAGTCCCTGCTGGCACTGGGGGCTCCCAGGTGCCTCAGGCTGCTGTGACACCGCTGCACACGGCAGGGAAGAGGGGCAGGGGCTGTGCTCAAAAAGTCAGCTCCTGCTGCTGCTGCTGCTGCTGCTGCTGCTGCTGCTGTGGGGTCATTTGTGCAGGCCTGGCCCAGAGTCAGGGATCAGATCCTGCCAGTCTCTTCCAGCCCTGGCTGCTCAGAGGTTGGGCCTTGGAGCCTCAGGTGGCCAAAGGCAGCTGCTGCTGGTCCCTCTGTGTGCCTGAGTTCAGCAGTGCTGCTCCATCAGTCTGTGCCCAGCAACGGGGAAAAGCCTCAGCCCTGCAGGGCCAGGAGCTGCCGGGCTCTGCCTGAGCAGCTCAGCCAGCAGGAAGGGAGCTGCTCCACATGGGAACCAGGAGCAAAGGACATTCCTTTTGTAGGACATGTTTTCTATTTAAAGGAAAAAAAGGAAAAGGAAACAAATAGGTCAATTGTAAAAGATAAGAATAAAATCCAAGTGTTAGTGAAAAAAACATAACATAATGTTAGTGAAAAAAACAAAACATAAATGCCAAGTTACATTCTTTGCATTAAGAGGTAAATGATCTTTTTAAAAAGAGAACTCAGTTATTTACATTGTAAATGTGCTGATGGCATGGATCCATCTTACTGACCTCAGCAGCCTTTTAAAAGATTTTGGGCTTTGTTTCCAACATTGGTATTTGAAATTGTGCTCCAAGCAAGAGGAAATTGCTTTGTGCCCTTCCAGCTCAAGCAGGACTGGGAATGGAAACTCTGTCAAAGCCCAAATCCTTTAGAAGATGACCTTCCTTCTCAGCCTGGGAATGAGCTGCACATTCCCTTTGAAACTGTCAGGGATTTCTTAGAGACACAAAGTCCCACTTAGGGCTTTTTGCTCTGGTTTGGCAGTGCAGAAGGGCAATTCTCCATCCACCAGCTCCAGCCTGCACTGCCTCAGGAACACGGCCCACTCGCCAGCTTTGGCCCACTCAGGCACTTCTAGAGGAGGAACAAAGTGCAATTGCACAATTCCAGCCAATCAAGAAGGAAGAATGGCACAGACAAAACACCCTGTGCAGATCCAGGCGTTCAGCTGGGACTGTGGAGAGTTTGGGTCCTTGCCAATTGGATGTGTGTCCCCAGCTGCAATCTCTGGGCCTGCAGCAGAGTCTCACTCACCTGCCAAAGCAGAAAGCTCAGGCGCTGTGCTCACAACGGGCTCGTCTGATGCAAAGCTGTCAGAGCAATGTGAGGGCAGAGCCAGCCCAGCTGGGCCCAGGGCTGAGCCCAGCAGAGCCCTGGCAGGGCCCAGAGCAGCCTCAGCACGCGCAGAGCCCGGCTGCAAGGAGAGAAAGCAGAAAGTGCCCGTCAGCTGAGGGCTCCTGTCCCCTTGTGCCAAGGCCTGTGGTGCCCAGGCCATGCTGGCTGTGCCCAGAGCTGTGCCCAGAGCTGCCCATCCCTGCTGCCTTTGGCAGCAGAGCAGGAGGGCAGCACATGTGCCCAGCCTGCAGCCAGCCACGGCACATCCAGCCCTCAGCAGCTGCCCAGAGCCAAAAGCAGCTGGGCAGCCGACTGAAAGAATTCATTGCATCTGCCCCAGCAAAGGGGAATTTTTGGTGCCCAGCCAGGCCATGCCATGCCCAGATCTGGGAGCATCCCCTGCCTGTGGACTCACCTGCAAATTGGGCCCATGGAGCCTGGCTTTAAAAGGTGCCAGAATCCAAGTCCATCATCTTCAGCTGGCCAGGCTGAGGAAGACATTTGTCATCCTTGAGGTTGTCCTTGGTGTCTCCAGCAGCAGCCCCAGCTGGTACAGCTTCTCCAGGGGCTCCTTCTCCTTCCCTAGGGCCAGACCAGGCTGTCAGGGCTCTGCCCAGGGCCCCAGCCATCCATGAACCAGACAAACAAAACCAGGGGGATGGTGGCCACCAGTATGTGCCACACCAGGTCTGCAGCTCAGCTCCAGCCAAAAGGGCTTTGTGTTTCTCTGCTGACCCCTGCTCAGAGCTACAGGCAGGACAAAACCAGCCTGCTTTGCTTTGCCACTGAGTGCCCAGAGATGTGTGGAGCTGGTACCTGCCAGGCCCTGGGTCCAACTGTGCACTGGATCTCCCATCTTCTAGGGCAGAGGAACACCCTGCACCCAAGGATGACGGAAAAAGAAGGACTCTAAGGATGGTCTGTCTGAGGGTTGCATGGACAAACACCTCTTAATGATATCCAGGCACTCAGGAGAAACCAGAAATCACCAGTCAGTTGGAGAAGTTGCCCCTGCTCCCATGCCCAGGCCATGCTGGCTGTGCCCAGAGCTGGGCCTAAACTTCCCCATGGATGCTCTGTTTGGAGTGCATGAGGGCAGGACATGTGCCACCTCCCCAGCAGCTGCCAGAGCGGGATGCCCTTTGAGCCCGCTGCTGTCTCCCAGCACAGGGATTCCCCCATGCCCTGCAGCAGCAGGATGACCTTCTTTCTTCAAACTGATATGCAGCCAGGCTGAAAAAAGCTGAGGCCTGGCCCTCCTGAAAGGGTGCTCCCTGGAGACCATCTGGTGCAGCAGGATGCCCAGGGACCAGATCGTTGCTGCCTCGCCGTGGTACCACCCAAAGTTGTTCCATTCTGGGGGCTGTATGACCCGGGTTCCTATGGAATACAGACAGAGCTCAGCAGTTTGGGGATGCTGCTGCTCCCAGACCCTGGCCCCAGCATCCCTGGGCCTGCACTGGGCTGCCATCAGTGGCCCAGTGTGACCATTTGCAGGCCTGTGCACCTGGGACTTGGTGCACAAACTTAGGGCAGCCAATGCTGAGTGTCTTTCTCTTCCTTTCATACAGGACCATGACATGCAAAGAAAAAAACCCCTCTGTGCTGGGAAAAAACAAACCCTTATTCTCCTGCCTGCATTGCAGGAAAAAATAAAAGGCCCAAAAGCAAACAGGGCAAGTGGAGCAGTCAAGCCCTTCCTTCCACTGCCTGCATGAGAATCAGCTGGGGCACAGGTTCCCCCCTCTCTGCTGCCCCCCCCCCGGGGTTTTCAGCTGCCTCCTGCCCCAGCCCTGCTGGACCAGTCCTGGGCCAGGCCTGGCACAAAAAGGACTCAGGTCCTGTGCCCTGGGCTTTGGGGCCATCTCCATTCTTTTCATGCTCTAAAGGCAACACTCTGAAAAAACTGGGTTTTTCCCCTTTCCTGAAGAGGAGGGATCTTGAAAAACTGGTGAAGAGCCAGTTTGCTGGAAGTTCAGCGACTGCCCTCTTTGGATGCTGGGCTCTGCAGAGCCCAAGCCTCAGCCTGGAGAAGGCCCCCAAAGTGAGTGCTCAGCTGTCTCTTGCAGGCAGGAAAAGCCCTGCAAAAGTTCAGCCAAACATTGGCCCTGCTTTCCAGGTCCCTGGGCCCACACAGGTGCCCATGGTCCCGGCCCACCTGGGGCTGCAGCTGGTGGCTGCTCCCGTGGCAGCAGCCGGCCCTCCTGCCCCTGCCCTCAGGAGCCCTTGGCCAAGGCAGCTGGCCGCGCCTGAAACTGCTGCAGGCAGGGAGGAAATGAAAATGGGCTGGGCACCAAGATGTTTTCTCTGGGGGCTGAGCTTGCTCCCCTTCCATCTTGCCACTCTCTGCTCCTGGCAGATTCCAGATGCAGCAGCTCTAGCACCTGCAGGGGCCCTCGCTACCTGGAGGGCCCACAGGAGCCCCCTGCGAGGCTACAGTGGGGTTCATGGGTGAGCAACGAGCTGGGGCTGCCCTTGCAGTGCCTCCCCGCCGCAGCGCGCCCTGGCCTGGCCTGCTGCCCGGCAGTGTTTGCCCTCTGCCCGGCGCCCGTGCACAGCCCGCCCGGCCTGGGCATTGCTGCTGCCCTCCGGCAGCCGTGCCTGGGCATCGGGGCGGCGCTGCAAGTTCCGGGCTGGCCCTGCCGGGCCAGCAGCCATGTGGCTGGCCACCGTGGGCGGCATCGCCGCTGGAGGGGAGCTGTGCCGCTGGGGCCGTGACAGGCTCTGTGTTCACAGGCATGGCGGGCGGCACCTGAGGGGGCAGCAGCAAGAGCTGCAGCTCATCTGCAGCGGTGAGTGAGGGCAGCGGGCTGGCAGCGGGGGCTGCGGGGGGAGCTGCAAGCCCTGCCCGGCTGCGGAGGGCTCTGCTCCCTGTGGGACAGGGCGGCGTGGGCAGAGCACACAGAGATTTCAGGGCCATTGGGGATTCGTGGCCAGCAGCTTTGGACTGGTCCTATTGGTCCCTGCTCCCTCCTGGCCATGGCCAAGAACCGGCTGGGATGGCCCTTGCAGGGGTTCTCCTGGGTCCCCTCAGATCCGGGATCTGACCGTGGCTCTGTTCCTCTCTCTTGCAGCCCTTGAACACCTGACAGAGGACACCAGCAGTGCCGTGTCGGAGCTGGCACTTGAAACATTGTATGTCCTCCAGGCAACACAGAGTGGGCGATATTCCGTCTTCCAGAGGGTGCAAGATCAGCTCCGCAGGGCATGGAGGATTCGGCCTCGCCTGTCGGGGCTCGGCTGGCTGAGCTGCTGGAGCTCTGCAGAGAGCTGATCCCGAGGCTCTGTCTGCTGAGGCCACCTGAGCCAGCAGGAATTTTCTATTTCTTTAAGATTGTTTTCTTCTTTTTGTTTTTTCTTTAGTATATGAATATAGAGTGTGTTATAATACACAGACTCCCAGGAGCTTTCTTTTGCTACCCAGGGTCTGCAGGGCATGGGGGAAGAGGGGGAAAAGGGTGCTCATGCTCAGCCAGCTGCCCAGGCGTGCAGTGGACAAGGGAAAATGGCCAGAAGCCCCTTAGCCTCTGGTGGTTCTGCTGAAGCCTTTGTGCTGCCCACAGAGCGGCTGGGCAGGGGCCAGAGCTGCGGGGATCCCTGCCAGAGCGGGGCCTGGAGATGGCCACAAGCCCTGTGCCAGGCAGGAAGCGCCATCCGTGTCCTCCTGCCTGTGTGCTGCTGGCTGCGTTGCTGAGGGCTCCCAGGTGCCTCTGGCTGGGGCTGCTCTGGAGCTGCTGTGGGGCTGCGGCGCTGCTGCCGGGCAGCTTGGCCGGGCTGGGGCAGAGCCTGAGGGGCTGGGGCGCTGGCAAGCCCTGAGCAATTGGCTGGCAGAGGCCACAAGCAGCCCCCTGGCAGCCGCCTTGATCCTGCCAGAGTTGACTTGCAAGAGGGACCCTGGGCACTGTGGAACTAACAGCATCGGTGCTGTTGGAAACCCAAATGCAGGGAAATCTCAGACCTTTGGTGTTGTCAGCAAAGCTTAGAATTAAACACAGGATTTGATCTGAGACCTTGGAAAGGGCTTCCAAACTTAGGTGCTAGAAGTGAGAATGAGGATTTCTAGTTTCTAGCAGAGACACAGGGAGTAAAGTTGAAGTGGAGGAAAATTTGGAGTTTTAGAGTTCAAGATCTAGAAAAACTAAAAGTAGTTACAATGGTAAACAAGAAGTTTAGGATGCAGTGCTGTAGGTTTGTATGTCATACATAACATGATTGGCTAAGGAAGCTTACACTGTAGCATGAGTCCATAAGAGGAAATATTGAAGGATTGGCTCCAAAACACAAATATCCTTGTTGGCAGTGTCTTCTTGGCCAAGAAATCCTTCAAAGCTCTTGTAACTACAAGTCTTGTGAGCCATGTGGTGGAGATGTGAGCCAAACTCACCCTTCCTGTCTATGTAGAAGAGAAGAAAACGCAATGGCATCATGTAAAAAACTCAGAGGTTCACTCTCTAGCACGTTCCAAACTCCTTCAACTCCCCCAAAGTGGGATTTAGCTACAAATAGATGACAAGGACTCTTAGTGCTGGCTCTTTTGACTCCAGAGCAGCTGCTTTAGAATCTTTCACATAACCCTGTGTAGTTATGTGCCAGAAATGTATCATTTGAAGAAACTTTCCCAACTGACTTGCATGGAGGTTTGTTTGAAGGGTATCTGAGGAGAAAGGCTCCCAGCAGAGGTCTGGGCTTTGGCCTAGCTGTGTCCCCTGCTGATTGTGAGGTGTGCCATCAGCTGCAGGGCTTTCTGGGCTAAAAATATCATCAAGTCACTTGGACTTGCTCTTTTTGGCCTCTAAAAGCTGGACCCAATTTTGGGGCAAATTTGGAGACCTCATCTATGGGTAGATGGAGCACCTAGGGTTTTCCCAATTGCTGGGAATGGTTCTCCAGGTCCCTGGAGTATCCGTGGTAAGTTCCAGCTCTACACATGCCTTGGCAATCAGAAGCAAAGGAACCCAGACCTTTTTGTGCTGCCTGTGTCACTGCACCGGGGTCATGGGATGGGAACACGCAGCCCTTGTGCTGGGGCTGAGCTGCTCTGCCCAGCACTGGTGGCCACCATCCAAGCTGGTTTTGCTTGTCCTGGTTCCCTGACAGCTGGGGCCCTGGGCAGAGCCCTGAGAGCCTGGTCTCCCCCCAGGCAAGGAGAAGGAGCCCCTGGAGAAGCTGGACCGGGTGGGGATGCTGCTGCTGCTGCTGCTGCTGCTGCTGCTGCTGCTGGAGACAGTGAGGATGACATCAAGGATGACAAGCTCTTCCTCAGCCTGGCCACTGGAGGCTGAAGGTGATGGACTTTGATTCTGGCACCTTCTTCAAAGCCAAACTCTACAGGGAATTTGCAGATGAGTCCCCAGCTGGGGAAATTCTGCCAGATTTGGGCATGGCCCAGCCTGGCTGGGAACCAAAGGTTCTCCCTTTGCTGGGGCAGATGCAGCTCATTCTTCAGTCGCTGCCCAGCTGCTTTTGGCAGGGCTGGGGAATGGGCTGGGGTGGGTACGAAATGGGAGTGGGCTCCTGGCCCTGCCAACAGCCCCAGCACCCACCGTGCCCCGGGCTGGGGCTGGGGCTGGGGCAGCCAGCCCGACACAAACAAACCCCATGGTGGGAGCACAGGTGGGACTCAGAACCTGTGCACAGCTGCTTTGCTGTGCAGGCAAGGAAGGGCTTGGGCTGCTCCACTGCCCTTGTTTGCTTTGGGATCACTGTGATTTTGGGGGCAGTGCAGGGGGAAGAGAGAAAGTGTGGGCTTCCCTCAGCCATGGCTGGTTTTTCCCTACTACATGGAGGGTTGGGCCTTCCTCAAGGCCCTGACAGAGATAAGAGTTTTACTTTTTTTTGTTTTCCCTTTTTGCATCTAATCTCTTTTCAAGAATGTGTTGTTTGTTTTTCCAGAGGAAGCATTCTAGGTGGTCCAGTGTGGATGGGGAAGTGCTTGGGAGCAGCTGTGGCGTGGATGGGCCGTGCCCTTGGAGAAGGCTGAGGACATGGTTTGGGAGCAGCTTTTCTTCCAGCCGTGGCTGGCTGCAGGTGGGTCCCTGTGTGCTTGGCAGGGTGGGATCAGAGCTTTTGGGAGATGGCCGAGCACAGGAGCATCCCGCTCTGGGCAGCTGCTGAGGGCTGGATGTGCCGTGGCTGGCTGCAGGCTGGGCACATGTGCTGCCCTCCTGCTCTGCTGCCAAAGGCAGCAGGGATGGGCAGCTCTGGGCACAGCTCTGGGCACAGCCAGCATGGCCTGGGCACCGCAGGCCTTGGCACAAGGGGACAGGAGCCCTCAGCTGACGGGCACTTTCTGCTTTCTCTCCTTGCAGCCGGGCTCTGCGCGTGCTGAGGCTGCTCTGGGCTCTGCCAGGGCTCTGCTGGGCTCAGCCCTGGGCCCAGCTGGGCTGGCTCTGCCCTCACATTGCTCTGACAGCTTTGCATCAGACGAGCCTGTTGTGAGCACAGCGCCTGAGCTTTCTGCTTTGGCAGGTGGTGAGACTCTGCTGCAGGCCCAGAGATTGCAGCTGGGGACACACATCCAATTGGCAAGGACCCAAACTCTCCACAGTCCCAGCTGAACGCCTGGATCTGCACAGGGTGTTTTGTCTGTGCCATTCTTCCTTCTTGATTGGCTGGAATTGTGCAATTGCACTTTGTTCCTCCTCTAGAAGTGCCTGAGTGGGCCAAAGCTGGCGAGTGGGCCGTGTTCCTGAGGCAGTGCAGGCTGGAGCTGGTGGATGGAGAATTGCCCTTCTGCACTGCCAAACCAGAGCAAAAAGCCCTAAGTGGGACTTTGTGTCTCTAAGAAATCCCTGACAGTTTCAAAGGGAATGTGCAGCTCATTCCCAGGCTGAGAAGGAAGGTCATCTTCTAAAGGATTTGGGCTTTGACAGAGTTTCCATTCCCAGTCCTGCTTGGAGCTGGAAGGGCACAAAGCAATTTCCTCTTGCTTGGAGCACAATTTCAAATACCAATGTTGGAAACAAAGCCCAAAATCTTTTAAAAGGCTGCTGAGGTCAGTAAGATGGATCCATGCCATCAGCACATTTACAATGTAAATAACTGAGTTCTCTTTTAAAAAGATCATTTACCTCTTAATGCAAAGAATGTAACTTTGCATTTATGTTTTGTTTTTTTTCACTAACATTATGTTATGTTTTTCACTAACACTTGGATTTTATTCTTATCTTTTACAATTTGACCTATTTTTTTTCTTTTTCCTTTTTTTTCCTTTAAATAGAAAACATGTCCTACAAAAGGAATGTCCTTTGCTCCTGGTTCCCGTGTGGAGCAGCTCCCTTCCTGCTGGCTGAGCTGCTCAGGCAGAGCCCGGCAGCTCCTGGCCCTGCAGGGCTGAGGCTTTTCCCCGTTGCTGGGCACAGACTGATGGAGCAGCACTGCTGAACTCGGGCACACAGAGGGACCAGCAGCAGCTGCCTTTGGCCACCTGAGGCTCCAAGGCCCCAACCTCTGAGCAGCCAGGGCTGGAAGAGACTGGCAGGATCTGATCCCTGACTCTGGGCCAGGCCTGCACAAATGACCCCCCCCAGCAGCAGCAGCAGCAGCAGCAGCACATGGAGCTGACTTTGAGCACAGCCCCTGCCCCTCTTCCCTGCCGTGTGCAGCGGTGTCACAGCAGCCTGAGGCACCTGGGAGCCCCAGTGCCAGCAGGGACTTGAGATGGCAGCCCTGGGCTCCTGGAGGTTGTGCAAGGAATGGAGCTGGGCACTCCCTGTCCATGGGGAGCTTCCAGATGGAAAAGGCTGCTGTGCCCAGGCAGCTCAAGGGCACAGAAAGGAGGGTCTGGAGCACTGGATCTGTGCCAGTGCCACAGTCCTGGGCAGCAGCCAGCGAGCCCTGGGGAACAGAGGGCACAGCACGAGGGACAGAACCAGGCAAGGGCAGAGACTGGAGAGAGCCAGACCCAGGAGCAGGAACAGCTGCTCCATTGCACTCTTGGAGAAAGCTCTTGGCTGGTTCAAAGTGCTGAAAGGCGTGAAGGGCAGAGAGGAGGCCACAGCAAACAATGCTCCTGTTTGCACAGCCTCCCTGTCCGTGTCCCAGAAGGAATTGGATGGACTGTGTTCTTCTCTCCGAGTCGTCTCGTTCAGCATGAGCAGCTCAGCACCAGGAGCTGAAGGAGCTGAAGCCTCAGGCCACAGGAGCTGGGCAAGAGGAGACTTTCTGAGCAAAGTAATGCTGCTAACATGGACCTAGCTGAATTCAGCAGATGGAATAATGGAATTATAGAATCCTTTTCTGTTGGAAAAGCCCTCTGAGCTCACCCAGTGCAGCCGGTCACCCAGCAGTGCCAAGCCCAGCACTAAACCACGTCCCTGAAGTGCCAAGGCCTGGACACCAGCCCTGAGTGAGGCCTGGACAGCAGGCCCTGAGCCCAAGGTGGCCTCTGGATGAACCTTCAAGCAAAGGTTATCTTTGTATCTGCTCCCTAATGAAATAGGCATGGTCATTAGCACTGTGATAGATGTATGCACTCCTTAGTGAAACATGTATTGACCTTTGTGTATTTAGAAGCCAGACAAGGCCATGAAATCTGACATCTGGCCTTGTTTGGGGCTGAAGGATCAAAGTCAGCTCCCTTGGTTCCTCCTGGGGCCCTGGCCAGGCTTTGGGAGGGCCCCAAGAGGAGGATGAAACCAGATGTTGCCACACTAGCAGTGCTGTCAGTTTGTTCATTCAGCACTGTCAGAGCTGGGCCCTCTCCCAGCGGGGTTGGAGCCTCACCTGGGGCTGGAGGCACCTGCAGGAATTCCCAGTGCCCAGGAGTGGCTCTGCAGCCCTTGGCTGTGACAGCTTCCCAGCTGCTGTGTGGATCTGGGGGATGGTAAAGGCTGAGGGTAAATGCTGCTGGATCTTTCTTAATCACTGCAGGCAATCTTTGGTGGGGATGGTTGGGTGCATTGCTGAGCTGCTCCTTTTGGGATTCTTTGCTGCTCTGAACTGCAGGAAATGACACTGATTCCTTCAGTTGGAGTCTGTGTCTTTGGTGCTGACTTTGCCCACTGGTCAAACAAAACTGGCCCAGTCTGGCCAGATCCCAACCAAATGTCACTTGTTCAATGTAAATGTGAGGAATCAGTCCCATCAGAAATTCCCAGCTGGGAAGCCCTTCCCTGGAGTTCCCTGGCTCTGGAGTGGGCTGAGGTGGGAGCCCTGTGGGAGCAGTGGGGCAGTCGGGTAAAAGAAGCTGCACCCCTGGATGTCTTCAAATGCATCCAAAAATTGCACATGGAAAAGGAAAAGAACTTGTGGGTTTGGGCAGACAAAGATGAATTTGTTAAGAGTCCATTGGAAACAGCACCTTCAGAAGGAACAATGATTGTTGGAATGCTCCCACATGGAGCAAGAGAAGAAGGTTTTAATCTTGAGCTCAGATGCATTTGTGCAAGTGAAAATCAATATAATAAATAACAATATATGTATTTATAGAATAATAAGACCTTTATATATATGTTTTATATATTTATATATATATGTATGTATGTGTATGTATATCAATATCTCTGTCTATATGTATATCATTATGTATAGGGATATATATAAAATAATAAGATTGTATATGTGAAATAGTGCTGACAATACTAATTTGGTAGCTTTGGCTGCTCAGGGATGTAACACTAGGGTTTTTCATGTACCAGACTATGCACAAGCTGCAGGATTGGTTGAAAGGGTGAAGGGGTTGTGAAAAGAGCAGTTGAAAAAAATGAGGAGATGGGAACCTTTGCCCATGGAGAACCCATCTCCCAGATGTGCTCCATGCCCTTAACAATGGCCCACTGGGGAAATGGAAACCCCTGGCTGTGCACGGCTGCCCCAATTTGCAAATCCAACCATGGGCAGTGAGACTTGGACTGCCTGGGAAATTGTTCTGGCTGGGATGGCCCCTGGCAGGGCCAGCCCAGAGGCTGCAGGGCTGGGCCTTCATGCATTGGAATTAATTGGGATAAATTCAAAGCAAATGAGAGCTATCAATACTGAAACAGGAATTCAGATTCCTCCAGGACACTTTGCTTTGGTAGCTGCTCCCTTGGAGCTTGGCCTTGCAAAGTGTTCCTGTCATGGCAGGAGGAATTGATGCAGAATATCAAGGAGAAATTACAGTAATTCTGTTAAACAATAGTGACCAGGATTGGATTAGTCAACCCTGTGACAGGGTAGCACAATTATCAATATTGCAATTTTAAGAAGGATTGTGAAAAAAGGAGATCCACCTCCAATCACCACCGTTTGTGGAGATGAAGGGTTTGGATGCAGCAGTCCTAATAATGGAGCCTGAGTGTGGGTCTGGAGGCCAAATGGCCCTCCCGAGGCAGCTGAAGGAACAGCTCCTGGGAAAGACAACTCTGAGTCCTGAACCCTGGGCAGGAACAATGGGAATGTGTCCCTGCAGCCAAGGATTGTGTGTGAGAACAAGGAGATCTGACAGGAGATTGTTTTACACATCCTGCCAGACCAAATCTCCCTGTTTGCCCCAAGGGCCCCTTTGGAAAATGCTCTGACCCACGGGGCTCCATGTGAAGGCTGCTGTGACACTGAGGGACTTGCACAGGAATTCCATCCAGGAGCCTGGGTGCCCCTCAGGGACTGGGACCCGGCCCCTTCCAGCCAGAGGGGAAAGGGCCCCCCAAGCCTTGTTAGCCACAGACAACATGGTAAAGCTGAACAGCAAAGGGCCTCGGGGCATTATTCTGGAATTAAAAAGGTGCCAGCTCCATGGACAACAGAATTCTTGTTCCTAACTCCAATGAGATTGAGAACAAAGAATGAAGAACGGTGTCACTGAAGTACTACTGATGTCTGTAAGGTGTACCTTGACAGTCAGCCAGAATCTTTGTCTGCCACAAACACCTCTAGTGTTTCACCAAGGGGTTAGTCATCAAAATGTAATGATGAGTTATGATGGATTGCTGAGCTTCTTTTGTAATTGTTTGCTAATGTTGATGTGCTTTGATGAACTTATCCTTTTGTAATTCTTTGCTAATGATGATGTGCTTTGTTGAGCTTATCCTTTTGTAATTCTTTGCAGCTGTGCATGATATAAATGACACAATTCCTTCAGTTGGTGTCTGTGTCTTTGGTACTGACCCTGCCCACTGGTGAAACAGGGCCCCCTCTTGCCTAAGTGTTACCTGGCAAGGCAAAAACCCTCCCTCCAAAATTCCCCCCTTCCTCCTTGTTCCCCCCTTCATACCCTGAGCATGATGTGCTCTGGTCTGGGGTATCCCGGGCTCAGTTGGGGTCCCCTGTCCTGGCTGTGTCCCTGCCCAGCTCCCCCGCAGCCCCAGCCCCTCCCCAGCGTGGCTGGACGAGGGGCAGGACAGGCCTTGGCTCTGCTGCAGCTCAGCAAGAACAAAACCATCTCTGCGTGCTCAGCCCTGTGCTCAGCACCCGGCCCAGCAGTGTCTCAGTGCCAGGGGCTGTGCCCTCAGTCCCTGCCAGGGGTTTCCATGGCAACTGCCAGGCCAGGTGACCCAGGTGTCCCCCCAGTGCCGGTTGCCATGGAAACAGTGCCCAGCCCTGCCCCTTTCTGTCTGGCTGACCTGGCCTTTGGCCCTGGCAGTGCCGGTGGCTGCTGGTTCCTGGTGCCTGAGCGGCCAGCGCGGCACAGGGCAGGTGGCCATGGCACAGCCCCCAGCAAGGGATCCCCTCTGGCTCTGGGCACTGACACCAGCCCTGAGCAAGGGGCCCAGGGCAGCTTTCCATGGCCACCAACCAGCACAAGGGCTCCGGGCATTGGTTGCCATGGCACCAAACCAAGGAACGGGTCCCTGTGGCCATTGCCATGGCACCTGGTGGCACCAACGAGTGTCACTGCAATTGTACCTGGAACAGCCCTGGCACCGCTTTGTCCTCAGGGTTGCCATGGCAGCCGAGGGGCAGCAACAGCTCTGCAGGCAAGTGGCCATGGAACCTGGCTGCAGAAATGGCTCCTTGGGCTGGTTTCCAAGGAAACCTGAACTGATGGGGGGTTGCCATGGCACCCAAACCCAGCAGTGGGGTCCCTGCAGTGTCCATGGCAACAGTCCCTTGCAATGGCCCAGTGCAGGTTGGGATGATGATCCACCCTCAGAGCTGGCCCAGGGCAGGTCTGGAGTGCCCTTGGTGGCAGCTTGGGCAGCACACACTTGAGGAGGATGTCTGTTTGCAGTGGGGAAACTCAGGAGTTTTAGATGGCTTCAAAAATCAAAGAAGGAAAATCCCTCTTTGGCTGTGTGCAGCCACTTCTCCAAGCCAAGCAGGTCCCAGGTGAGTGAGGAGAGACACGATGGGCTTGGGGAATGTGGAGCAAGGTTGTCCACACTGGCTCAGAGCTCAAGGCACAGCTTCTCTGAGCAGGCCAGACCTCCTTAGGAGAGTCCCTGCATCAATATCAGTCACTGAATGCTGCCATCACCTCTTGTGTAATAAGAACAGCAATAAAGACACCCTTTAAAATAGGAATGCATATTTCCTAGAAGCTCTTGGAACTATTTCTCCATAACTGTCAAAGGAAACCCTCCTAATGAACTGCACAGGAGCAGAGGGAAATCAAGGCAGAGCCATGGTTTGTCAGGACTTGCTTGATCCTCATGAGCCTCACTGGGCATTTGGAGCTGAGCCCTTGAACCTCAGGGCCTGGGAGGAGATTGCACAAACCTTGCCAGGAGTCAAAAGGCAGAGAAAACACCAAAGTGTCTCAGGCATGCTCCCACTGAGGTCCCTCTCCAACACAGGCTCCTCATGGACTCCTTGGAGGAGAGAATTGGTGGCATTTTTTCACACAGTGCCTGACACACAACATCCCACACACCGATGTTTCTGGGGAGCCATTTACAAAGGGGGAGTCTGGGATGAAAAATGCCAATCACTTTTTTTTTAATTTAAGTTTAATGATAATAAAATGGTTATAAAATAGTAATATA
>JALJVW010002733.1:0-29274 GCA_024865655.1 Emberiza elegans
CCATTAGGGGCATCCCTACACCATGATGCCAGCCTAGCTAAGGTCACATTAGTTTCCAGCAGACGCTCAAATCATTTTGGACGTTGCAGTACCAGATGTCATCCCCTGCGCCTACAGGAGAAAGGTTTTGAGATTGCAGCAGATAAAGTCCAAAAGACGGCCCCTGGAAGCATCTCGGCCTAAAAACCTTAGGGAGAACCATCACACCCAAACACCACAAATCAAGGACACCCCAAAGACTCTGTGAGAACTCCACAGGCTCTGTGGAAGCAGTTTTGGTGTCGTTGCATGAAATGCCATGAAGGGGCCTCTGAATGTGCACTCAGGATCCTTCCACTGCCATCCCAAAGGGAACACAAAGGACAGGCCTCTGCTTTCAGCACTGCTGAGCTCCTCAGCCAGCAATGAAGTCTCAGGAAGACGCAGGAATTGTGTGCACCAGGAAACCTGGCCTCTAACAAAAAGGCATGAATCCTGAAAGCCCATCCAACCCAAAGCCTTGCATGTCTCTACTTTTCCCTCTTTCTCATCTCCCATGCCACTTTCCCCATTGTCTCTGACTGGGAGCTTGGCTTCTCTCTCTCCTGTCTGCAGGTTCAGCCACACGTGTGACCCTGCAGGAACAGCCTGACCCACAGGAAGTGTACAGTTCTCTTTGTCAGGAACTGCAGTGACAGGACACACAGGAATGGGATCAAACTGCAAGAGTCGGAAGAGATTTGATGATGGGAAGAAGTTCTTTACTGTCAGGGTACTTGTCCCTGACACAGGGACCAGTGCAGAGAGCCTGTGGATGCCCCATCCCCAGGAACATCCACGGCCAGGTGGGACAGGGGCCGCAGCAACCTGCTGTGCTGGGAGGTTGCTCAGCGTGGAACCAGATCATCTTTAGGGTCCCTTCCAAGCCAAACCACTCAAGGATTTGATCATTCTGCCATCCCCATCCCCACTGCGCAGGGGCCCTGAAATTTCAGTGACATCACAGCTCCCAGAGGGTTCCAGGTGGAACGTCCAGGGCCTGAAACGAGCAGAGCAGACACTTCAGTGGCTGCCAGGGTCAGTTGCTGCTCGCTCTGTGCTCTGACCCACAGTGCTGAGCAGTTGCTGCTGCCTGGGCTTTTCCTGCCACTGGCTCTGGAGCGCCAATCCCAGCAGCATGTGCACTGCTGTGCCAATGGAGGTACAGTGCCATTCCAGGCAGGGGCACCCGGCTTGGGCAGGCTGCAGCCATGTGGGAATGGATGGTGTGGGACAGGAAGCCCACTGGGAGATTGTGCTGCCCTTGCAGACTGCCAGAGACAATGTGGAGGCAATGGAAGTGGACCATGGGCTGAATGAAGAAGAAATGATGGAGGTGGACTCCCCCTCTACTTCCATGTCCTCCCCTGTTGAGGACATGGAAGTGGAGGAGGAGGCGAAGATCGAGGACATGGAGGTGGATCAGGACGATGAAATCGAGGATATGGACGTTGATGAGGAGGATGAGGAGGTGCCCATGGTCCTAGGATGATGATGGAGCCCCACAAGTAAGACAAGCAGATGCTTCCCACGCCCTGCCCACAGACACAGTGGGACCCTGAGGCCAGGCTGGGGCTGGGCTGGATGGCCCCGCTCAGGGACACGGTGCCCGCAGGGGGCCTGGATTGGGGTGGCACAAGCACCAGCCCCGGCCTGCCCTGCGCTTGCCTGGGGCCACGCCAGCCCTGCCAGCCCCGTCCCAGCCCCTGGGGCCCAGCACCCAGCCCTGCTGGGCCCAGTGCTGCCAGCTGAGTGCAGCTCTGCTGCTTCCTTTCTTCCAGGACTGATCCAGATGATGGCACAGACCAGACACCTTTGTAAATATGTTTCAAAGTTTAGAAGTTTTTGTAAATACGTTCAGTAGTTTAGTAGTTTTCTGTAAATACGTTTTGAAGATTGTTAGACCATCGGATCCCATGTAAATATGTTCTGTACATTGTTGTTTTTGTTACTGTTATAAGCATTGTTATAATGAAACATTTTCTGTAAATCCATGCTTTTGCCGATCTTCGGCAAATAAATACTGTTTCTTTTTAAAACCTGACTTCCCTTGCCATTCCTTTGGGCACAGGCAGCCTTTGCACACTTGTGGGTTCCACTTTTTCCGGGTTCCCAGGGCTGGGGGGTCCCTGGGGTGCTGGCACAGGCACCCTGGGGCTGGGGGTCCCTGTGCACAGGGGCTCCCACTGACACCACTCCTGGCACTGGGCACTGCTGCCCTTCCTGGCCTGGGGCACAGCGCTGTCCCCAAGAGCTCAGCTGTCACCAGCTCTCACACAGGGCGCTCTCACAGCACTGGCCCCTGCAGCCATGCCACCAAAGCAGGCAGCAAACCTTCAGCCACCCTTCCTGCTGGAGCCACAGGGACTCCTGGGCCCAGAGCCAGCATCAGGCCACAGCCATGCAAAATCCACCTGCACGCTCTGAAGGCCACCACAGCCTTGGCAGCTGGGGCACCTGGATCTGGGCTGCTGCAGGGGCTGATGTTTAAGGCTTGCAGCCTCCAATGGCTCGGGCCTCTGCTTCCCAGCCTGCTCTGCACTGCCCTGAGCCCGCATTGTTCAAGAGACAAAAGCCAAGCCAGGCCATCCTCACCCTGCCCGCATTCCTGCTGCTGGCAGTGGCCACTGGCCCCTGGGCCCCACTCGGGTGACAGCTGCAGGGACAGGGCAGCCTGTGCTGGGCAGGGGCACGGGGCTTTGGGCCCTGAGGCTGCTGCTGCTGCTGCTGCTGCTGGGGCCATGGGCCCAACAGGGCCCTGAGCTCAGCCCCTGCCCGGGCAGCTGCCCCAGAGCCCCACACTCCCGAGCATCCCCATCACAGCTGGCTGGGGGAAATCCCACGCTTCAGCAAAGAAATTCCCCACAGTAACTAAACCAAGGGCTCCAAGGGGAAAGTCAGCACCAGCTGATGTTTACAGCACCTTTACAAAGGTGGCTGCAGGGCAGGTGAGATCTCCAGGGCCTCTGGCAGTGCCTGCTCTGCAGGTGAGGCTGTGGGGCTGCTCCCAGTGGGACACAGCACCGGGCTCAGGCCAGCCCTCAGCCCCTCACAGCCGATCCCAAGGAGCTGCCTCAGAAAGCAGTTTCAGACCACTTGCTGCAGAGATTTCAAAGGAATAAATGTCATTCAAAGAAGCCACCTTGCACATTTCGTTTGGGTGTCGTTGCATGAGAAGCCATGAAGGTGCCTCTGAATGTGCACTCAGGGCACATCCACTGCCATCCCAAAGGGAACACAAAGGACAGGCCTCTGCTTTCAGCACTGCTGAGCTCCTCACCCAGCAATGAAATCTCGGGAAGATGCAGGAATTGAGCGCACCAGCGAACCTGGCCTCTCATAAAAGGCATGAATCCCACAGGCCACCCAACCCAATGCCTTGCATGTCTCTACTTTTTCCTTATTCTCTCATCCCTCATGTCACTTTCCCCCAAAACCCATCATTGCACAAATGGCCCAGGCATGCACCATTAGGGCATCCCTACACCATGATGCCAGCCTAGCTAAGGTCACATTAGTTTGTGCAGACGCTCAAATCATTTTGGACGTTGCAGTACCAGATGTCATCCCTGCGGTACAGGAGAAAGGTTTTGAGATTGCAGCAGATAAAGTCCAAAAGACGGACCCCTGGAAGCATCTCGGCCTAAAAACCTTAGGGAGAACCATCACACTCCAAACACCACAAATCAAGGACACCCCAAAGACTCTGTGAGAACTCCACAGGCTCTGTGGAAGCAGTTTTGGTGTCGTTGCATGAAATGCCATGAAGGGGCCTCTGAATGTGCACTCAGGACCCTTCCACTGCCATCCCAAAGGGAACACAAAGGACAGGCCTCTGCTTTCAGCACCGCTGAGCTCCTCAGCCAGCAATGAAGTCTCAGGAAGACGAGGAATTGTGTGCACCAGGAAACCTGGCCTCTAATAAAAAGGCATGAATCCTGAAAGCCCATCCAACCCAAAGCCTTGCATGTCTCTAGTTTTTTCCCTCTTCTCTCATCTCCCATGCCACTTTTCCCCATTGTCTCTGACTGGGAGCTTGGCTTCTCTCTCTCCTGTCTGCAGGTTCAGCCACACGTGTGACCCTGCAGGAACAGCCTGACCCACAGGGAAGTGTACAGTTCTCTTTGTCAGGAACTGCAGTGACAGGACACACAGGAATGGGATCAAACTGCAAGAGTCGGAAGAGATTTGATGATGGGAAGAAGTTCTTTACTGTCAGGGTACTTGTCCCTGACACAGGGACCAGTGCAGAGAGCCTGTGGATGCCCCATCCCCAGGAACATCCACGGCCAGGTGGGACAGGGGCCGCAGCAACCTGCTGTGCTGGGAGGTTGCTCAGCGTGGAACCAGATCATCTTTAGGGTCCCTTCCAAGCCAAACCACTCAAGGATTTGATCATTCTGCCATCCCCATCCCCCACTGCGCAGGGGCCCTGAAATTTCAGTGACATCACAGCTCCCAGAGGGTTCCAGGTGGAACGTCCAGGGCCTGGAAACGAGCAGAGCAGACACTTCACCGGCTGCCAAGGGTCAGTTGCTGCTCGCTCTGTGCTCTGACCCACAGTGCTGAGCAGTTGCTGCTGCCTGGGCTTTTCCTGCCACTGGCTCTGGAGCGCCAATCCCAGCAGGATGTGCACTGCTGTGCCAATGGAGGTACAGTGCCATTCCAGGCAGGGGGCACCCGGCTTGGGCAGGCTGCAGCCATGTGGGAATGGATGGTGTGGGACAGGAAGCCCACTGGGAGATTGTGCTGCCCCTTGCAGACTGCCAGAGACAATGTGGAGGCAATGGAAGTGGACCATGGGCTGAATGAAGAAGAAATGATGGAGGTGGACTCCCCCTCTGCTTCCATGTCCTCCCCTGTTGAGGACATGGAAGTGGAGGAGGAGGAACATCGAGGACATGGAGGTGGATGAGGAGGATGACATCGAGGGGAGATGGAGATTGATGAGGAGGATGAGGAGGAGCCCATGGTCCTTGGATGAAGGTGCAGCCCCACAAGTAAGACAGGCAGATGCTGCCCACGCCCTGCCCACAGACACAGTGGGTCCCCTGAGGCCAGGCTGGGGCTGGGCTGGATGGCCCCGCTCAGGGACACGGTGCCCGCAGGGGGCCTGGATTGGGGTGGCACAAGCACCAGCCCCGGCCTGCCCTGCGCTTGCCTGGGGCCACGCCAGCCCTGCCAGCCCTGTCCCAGCCCCTGGGGCCCAGCACCCAGCCCTGCTGGGCCCAGTGCTGCCAGCTGAGTGCAGCTCTGCTGCTTCCTTTCTTCCAGGACTGATCCAGATGATGGCACAGACCAGACACCTTTGTAAATATGTTCGAAGTTTAGAAGTTTCTTGTAAATACGTTCAGTAGTTTAGAAGTTTTCTGTAAATACGTTTTGAAGATTGTTAGACCATTGGATCCCATGTAAATATGTTCTGTACATTGTTGTTTTTGTTTGTTATAAGGATTGTTATAATGAAACATTTTCTGTAAATCCATGCTTTTGCCGATCTTCGGCAAATAAATACTGTTTCTTTTTAAAACCTGACTTCCCTTGCCATTCCTTTGGGCACAGGCAGCCTTTGCACACTTGTGGGTTCCACTTTTTCCGGGTTCCCAGGGCTAGGGGTCCCTGGGGGTGCTGGCACAGCCACACCAGGGCTGGGGGTCCCTGTGCACAGGGGCTCCCACTGACACCACTCCTGGCACTGGGCACTGCTGCCCTTCCTGGCCTGGGGCACAGCGCTGTCCCCAAGAGCTCAGCTGTCACCAGCTCTCACACAGGGCGCTCTCACAGCACTGGCCCCTGCAGCCATGCCACCAAAGCAGGCAGCAAACCTTCAGCCACCCTTCCTGCTGGAGCCACAGGGACTCCTGGGCCCAGAGCCAGCATCAGGCCACAGCCATGCAAAATCCACCTGCACGCTCTGAAGGCCACCACAGCCTTGGCAGCTGGGCCACCTGGATCTGGGCTGCTGCAGGGGCTGATGTTTAAGGCTTGCAGCCTCCAATGGCTCCGGCCTCTGCTTCCCAGCCTGCTCTGCACTGCCCTGAGCCCGCATTGTTCAAGAGACAAAAGCCAAGCCAGGCCATCCTCACCCTGCCCGCATTCCTGCTGCTGGCAGCGGCCACTGGCCCCTGGGCCCCACTCGGGTGACAGCTGCAGGGACAGGGCAGCCTGTGCTGGGCAGGGGCACGGGGCTTTGGGCCCTGAGGCTGCCTGCTGCTGCTGCTGCTGCTGGGGCCATGGGGCCCCAAGGGGCCCTGAGCTCAGCCCCCTGCCCGGGCAGCTGCCCCCAGAGCCCCACACTCCCCGAGCATCCCCATCACAGCTGGCTGGGGGAAATCCCACGGGCTTCAGGAAAGAAATTCCCCACAGTAATTAAACCAAGGGTTCCAAGGGGAAAGTCAGCGCCAGCTGATGTTTACAGCACCTTTACAAAGGTGGGTGCAGGGCAGGTGAGGTCTCCAGGGCCTCTGGCAGTGCCTGCTCTGCAGGTGAGGCTGTGGGGCTGCTCCCAGTGGGACACAGCACCGGGCTCAGGCCAGCCCTCAGCCCCTCACAGCTGATCCCAAGGAGCAGGCTCAGAAAGCAGTTTCAGACCGCTTGATGCAGATATTTCAAAGGATTAAATGTCATACAAAGAAGCCACCTTGCACATTTAGTTTTGGTGTTGTGGCGTAAGAAGCCATGAAGGGGCCTCTGAATGTGCATTCAGGGCACTTCCACTGCCATCCCAAAGGGAACACATAGGACAAGCTTCTGCTTTCAGCACTGCTGAGCTCCTCACCCAGAAATGAAGATGAGGAAGACACAGTCTTTAGGAGACCCAGGGGCATACCACTGGAACTCTCATACCTCATGACAAAGATGATGAATTTAAGTGAGACACTCCTCTAAATTAAATTATCTTGCCCATGGGCATTTGCGGGCTCATGGTGATTCAAAAGTCTTTCTCGGTATCATGAAATTATTTTTTTCCTTATATCCCCTGGGTTGTTCTACGCTCTTTTGTCCCCTATGGGTCCTGGGTTACTGCATATAAGACCCTTTTTGCCCCATATAAAACCCTCTGTCTCCAGCCCCATTTTGTCTCCCACCCTGGACCCTCTTCAGCCCAATCTACAGTGTTTGGAGGTCCACACAAAGACTCCTCTCTTCCCTCATCCATCAGCCATTCAAGGAAGCCTGCTCCCAGCTCTGGAAGTGCAGGTCTCTCACAGAGGCTGGCTTTGGACACGCCACAACAAGGGTGCCCAAACAGGGACCTTCTTTGAGAATTCCCTGAGAGCGACTCCAGTGACCATCCGGCTGTTCCACCGTCACCGGACAGCAGACGCCTCGGGTCAGCCACCGCCCTGGAGTGGGACCAGAGTTTTATCAGGGCTTGCTGAAGGGCGTCGGCCGCCTCCAGCAGCAAGAGGGCCGGCTCAGCTGGTGAAGCCCACGGGACATTTTGAAACACCTGCATCCAGAGCTGCCAGAGCAGTGAGTTTGGGGGACAGCTGCCTGGAGTGCAGGATCCTTGGGTGATTTCTTAGTCCTGCTGGTGAGTGAGCCTTTACATCAGGGGCAGCCATGGGTAACAAATGACCCACAGCTGAGAGGGACATATATGTTCGAGTTAGGGAGGTTCTCCTTTCAGAGGGGAAGACTTTTACTAAGGGAAGTTGGAAGCCTTTTGTTCATTGGCTGTTTAAGGAGGTCCCAGACATTTCTGTTGATTCAGTTTGTCATGTAGCATTCTGGGACTCATTTAGGGAAGGGACTATCTTTTGCAAACTCAGGGAGTGATGAGAGTCACAAAATTTTACCCAATTTTTCATATGATTTATGGAGTTTTCTCTAGGGTTCAAAGTTCTAATATTCAACCCCAGTTTCTGTGCTCTGCTTTCCGCATTCCTGAACCCACTGACGCCAAGATTAGGATGAGAGACAGAAACTGCTGTAAAGCACAGAAGAGCCACCTGCTGTCTGCCATCTCCCCTCCTTCTCTACCCCCTGCCCACATCTGTACTGATCACACAGGCCTGGATTCTACCCTAACCCATTCTCCAGTACCTCTCCTCCCTGTATCCCCCTCTGAGAGCTCACAAAATGGAGTCCATCTTCTGGGGAGGGGACGTCAATGTCAAGCTCCCTCCCACCCCGGCTCTCTTATCAGGTCCTCCCCCCATGTTGGGTCCTGCCTCTGCGTCAGGTACCACCCCTGCGTCAGGATCCAGCGCTTCCTTGCCTGCTCCCGCTGGCCCTACCCCCTCCAACTCAGCCCCTTGCGGATCCCACACTGTCAGAGCCGGAAGTGTGAGGGGCGGTAACCGCAAGGCAGCCATCTTGGCTACCAAAGGCCCACAGCGCCGGGCCTTGCCAGTCACCCAAAGGCCCCGCTCCTCTGCAAAAGACCAAGTTCCCTCTTCTGGAGAGGAGAGGGAAGGTTCATCCTACCTTGAGGATGAGCCTGAGGATTCTTGGCAGAGCATGCGGAAGCTGGCAGCTGAGGAGGGGACTGGGAATTGGTAGCTAAAATACAAGCAGCACCGGTGCAGTACCAGAGGGGGGCCAAGCCCCGATGGGAAACTGTCACGCACGGGGCAATGAAAGACCTTTGTAAAGCAGCGAAAGACCATGGGAGTGGCTTGCCATTTTTTAATAATTTGTTAAATGCCATCTTCGCTGCACATGTTATGGTGCCTCACGATCTGCACCATTTTATGCACATCCTACTTTCTCCTACTGAATTTATTCTGTGGGAAGGAATGGGGAAAAAATTAATACAACAACTATTAAACGACTATGCTAGAGAAGACAGGCGGGCACACCTAACACTAGACCATCTAGCCAGGCAGGAAGATTTCACTAAAGCTGAGAATCAAGCAAGACACCTTCCCCAATCTGTGTTAGAAGAGATAAAAGGTGCTGCAAAGACAGCTCTCATGCAGTGACAATCCAGTGGAATAACACACCTACTCTAGATTTCACAGACCTTCTGCAGAGACATGGGGAATCCTTTATAAAATTTATTGACCACCTTACACAAGAAATAGAGAAGCACGTTGAACATCATCCAAAAGTCAGGCAGGTACTGCTTCCTAAACTTGTTAAAACAAATGCTAGCAACACCTGTAAAGACATTTTACCCCCTCTACCTCTCATCCCAAAACCTACCATTTCACAAATGGTCGAGACATGCACCCTTAGGGCATCCTTACACAGTGATGCCAGCCTAGCTAAGGCTATCAGTCAGGGTGTAGTAGAGGTGCTAGTAGCCTCCCAAGTTATTCCCTGACATACACATGAAAATGACCTTGCATGAAATGTGGAGAGATGGGCCATTTTCAACAGAATTGTAAAAATAAAGGCTATTACCAGGGACCATCTTGGTGTCACAGGCACTGTCCTCACTGCCCCCCTCATCCACACGGTTTCCAACACCAGCAAAACCGGTGGCCTGCAGGAAACCCCACACAGACACGGAAAGACCCTGCGCGATGACACCAAATGCAAGGCTGTTCCACCCTACTCTGCCAAACCCCATGGAGAACCAGCACAGTGATCCTCTCAGATCCATCGGGACAGCTCGATAGCTGCAGAAGAACTCGACAGAAGACAGCTCTGCCCTGGAACCCAAAGGCAGCTGGTAAGTGCCATTTCAAGTCCAATCAACTATATTTATGTTCACCATATTCCAACAGGAAAATAGGGGCCTGAAGAACGGCCCGGAGACATTTTGATTTTAACCAACACCAGGGAAGGGATGGAGAGACTCACTATCTACCTGAGGTAGTCGCCTTGACATCTTTGCAGGAGATAACTGTCCAGACTCTATGCTTAGACACTCCCCTTTTCATTCCAAAAGAAACAGTTAGAGTCAGAGCCTACCTCCTACTGGACATGATCACCACACCAGCTGATCCAATGGTGATGTTGGCACAAATTACTGGCCAAAATAGACCCATCCTAAAGTGTGCTTTTTCATGAAAAGGGAGAAAGAGATGTCTTTCGAGATTATTAGATACTGGAGCCGACGACACCATAATTTCCCGCTCTGATTGGCTAAAAGAATGACTCCTGCTTCCAGCTGTTGGGGTAATTTTTGCCATCGGGGAGACACTACCAGCTTCTGGAGTCAAGGTACCATCTGCATGAATGGACCTGAGGGCACAGTTGCTACAGTCAGATCATTCGTCACCCAGGCACCAATAACACTTTGGGGAAGAGACCTCTTGTCCCAGTGGGAGACAAGGCTAGAGATCCTATCAACACCTCAGGATTTCTAAATGGGGCCACTGAGCTGTGCGCCACCCTTCAGTTAACCTGGAAGACCAACGACACCATATGGGTGGATCAGTGACCCCTCCCAGGCAGAAAATGAAAGGCCCTGCAGTCCCTCGTGCAGGTGCAGCTGTCTGTGGGCCACATTGTACCATCTACTAGCCCCTGGAATGCACCTGTCTTTGTCATACAAAAGCCTGGCAAAGACAAGAGGTGGCTCCTGCAGGACCTCAGGAAAATCAACAAGGTCATCGAGGACATGGCTTGCCTCCAGTTGGCCTGCCCTCAGCCTCCATGATACCTCAAGACTGGCAGATGGTTGTTACAGATCTAAATGACTGCTTTTTGACGCCCCCTTGTATCACAAAGACACCTGCCTTATTCGTCTTTTTCCGTCCCTAAATCAGCAAGCGCCTTTACAATGGGACCAGTGGACCGTATTACCTCAAGGAGTGAAGAAGAGACCAACTATTTGTCAATGGCTTGAGCCCAAATTCTCTTGCCCATCCTGAAAAGACATCCTAATGCTATAATTTTTCATTATATGGACCATGTATTAGTTTGTGCAGAAGCTCAAATCATTTTGGACATTGCAGTGCAAGATGTCATCACAGCGCTAAAGGAGAAACATTTTGAGAATGCAGCAGATAAAGTCCAAAAAGACAGTCCCATGGAAGCATCTCGGCCTAAAAAGCGCAGAGAGAACCATCACACTCCAAACACTGCAAATCAAGGACAACCCAAAGACTCTGCAAGAACTCCACCAGCTCTGTGGACGCATCAGTTGGGTACGTTCACTGCTGGGAATCACCACAGAAGATCTCGCACCACTGTTCCTGCTTCTTAAAGGCAGTGAAGGACTCGATTCCCGCAATCACTGACACCGGAGGCCAAAGCAGCTGTACAAAAAGTTCCCCAGGGCGATTAAACTAAACAGGCACACAGATAGCACCCTAATTTTCCTTTCTCCCGGCAATACGTGGTGTAAGTCCAAAATTCCATGCATTATTGTTTCAGTGGAACTCAGTTATCTCAGATCCCCTGACAATAATTGGGGAATCTGAATGGGTTTTCAGATCACACCAACCTACTAAAACGATAACAACCCCACAGAAAGTTACTGCACAACTGATCAGGAAAGCTAGAGAGCATCTGTGCTCCCTTGCAGGAACAGACCATGTGAATGTATACTAACTTCTCACTCAAGAGCACCTCAATTGGCTACTTCAAACATCTGAACCACTGCAATACGCCTAAGATAGATTTTACACAGGCTAGGATCAGCCACCAATTCTACCATCCAAGCATTCCTGGACTGCTCAGGATGTTTAAAGTTACCCAAGACCTGGCATGATCCATTGTAGCCACCTGCCCAAATTGCCAGGAACATGCCCATGCTTCTGTCAGAGCTGGAGTCAATCCCAGAGGACTCGAGAGTCTCCACATCTGGCAATCAGACATCACTCACTAAGCCCCTTTTGGCAGACTAAAATACATCCACGTCTCAACTGACGCCTTTTCCAGTGCCCGGGAGTGAGAGAGGAGCTTTGGTGGGTGCCTGGCATCCAGCCAGGGTCAACTTGCTCCTTTCCTTTCCTTTCCTTTCCTTTCCTTTCCTTTCCTTTTCCTTTCCTTTCCTTTCCTTTCCTTTCCTTTCCTTTCCTTTCCTTTTTCCCTTTCCTTTCCTTTCCTTTCCTTTCCTTTCCTTTCCCTTTCCTTTCCTTTCCTTTCCTTTCCTTTCCTTTCCTTTCCTTTCCTTTTTTCCTTTCCTTTCCTTTCCTTTCCTTTCCTTTCCCTTTCCTTTTCCTTTCCTTTCCTTTCCTTTCCCCATTCCTTTGCAAAGTACAGAAGCCATTGCAAAAAAATGAGCTGTACTGAGTTGTGCTAAAGCAGAGATCTGCTGGTAAAGACACTGTCAAAAGAATCCAGTGCTTGAGGAAACCACTGAATTCATTGTTCTACAGATAAAATACAGCCAGACAAGGCAATTGGGATAATCTGCTTCAGTTTTCCAAAGAATACTCTGACTTCAGTCCTTCTGCCCCTCAACAGAATATTCGGAACCAGTTCCACAAGGATACTTAAGTGTTTAAATCTTACTCTAATTAAAGCTCATAGACTTCGCAGGCACTTCAAACAAAGAAAAAACAACAACAACATTGCAATCATCTTAATTTTTAAAGATTTGTTTCCAGGCATGTTCACTTAATCACAAATATCTCCTCTAAGGGATTCAGCTTTAAACAGGAGACAGAAAACATTATTCCCTTTTGACTACTTCCTTTAGCCCTGAAATATCTACTGAATAATGCTTGAGGCACTGTTTGGGAACAAATTCAAAAGACCCCAAGGAATGAGATGTGCAGAGTTGATACTTAGCTGACCTCTTCATCTACTTCAGAGCAAAGTTTCACTTGCTGGGAAATTGTATCTGAAACATGAAGAGATTTTGATCAATGTATTTCTAAAAAAAGTAACAGTGGAACTGTATTTAACAGTTACAGATATGAAACTGTGAGAGTACTCATGAAAATTAAAACTTGAAAATATATAAAAATCTAAAGAAGGTGCATGGCAAATATTCCAATCGTACCTGAATCAGTGATTTCACCATGGTTCGACACACATCGAATGGCAGCCTAAAGTCATCATCTGAGCTTCTGTTAAAACCCTGCACAAATTTAAATATTAGTTTCTTATGGGCAGATTTGTAAAGAAAGAATTATAAAATCCATAAAAATCCCTAGGGATGATGTGAAAATAGAATTTGTCATTAATAAAACAGCTGCCTACAAGGCCCAAGGTATTGGTAATGGCTTTGGAACTCACTTCTTCCTTCCCAGTGGTTTACCAAACTGTTGGTGTCCTGCAGTTTGATTTACAGACTGTGGCCAAAGGGGAGCTTTCAGTGCAGGGAACTCAGCAGCTCCTGCCTGTCTGGGCACTGGTGCATGGCAAAGGACTCAAGGAGACAAATTACTTTTTTGAAGACCAGTAGTTGATATTTCTTTTTGATTTTATTTCCAAGGGCACTTCTAAACCATATCTGATTATGTTTCAGCATGAAAATACCCTTTTACAAGGTTTTTAAGTCACAGAAGTTCATCCTGTAAACAGCTAACTCACCTGATGTCAGAATATCCTGTTTGAATCTCAACATATTTCATAAGGAGCTTCAACATGAAAAAACAACTTGTTGAATTCCCATAACTCAGTGTGGGAACAGAACATTTTCACTGCACACCTGATCTGGTGAGACCAAGACACCAACGCCAGTGCCAGCATCTGAGTGGGGCCTGTGGGAATCCATCAAATCAGAGGGTTTTGGGAAAGCTGCAAAAGGCAGGCCTCAGAGACAGCAGAACTGTGATTAGAGCCAAGCAGTAGCCATGAGATAGATAGGTCAGCAGAAAAATGATGTAAAAAGTAGAAAAGTAAGGACAAATAGAACAATGGTCTGTGTATTAACACTTGGCTAGAATAACTCCCTAAGCTACAGAAAAGTTTATCTAGGGAGATATTAGGAAGTTCTAAGCTTAATAATGGAGCTCTGTGCATTGTGTTTTAAGGCTTACAAGCAGGTATTGTATTCAAAATAAGCAAGGATTGTTTTAACCAAAGGTACGTGTGCTTGTAGTGGTTGGATAGAACTACTGTCAATATGTTTTTTTTTGCTTTGTGTGATTGGTCAAAAAATTATAAAGTAAGTTGTAACATTAAGTTCTTTGTCTGCTGCCTGGGATGTGAGCTGCTGGCATCTTCCCATTGTCATAACCATGTAATGAGACTGATGCTGGAAAATAAAACAGCTCAAGGCAGTTCCTCAGCAGTCCTGTCCTGTTGGTGATTTGTACACAGACCCCGGCTGGCGATAGAGCCCTGCTCGCTCTCTGGGCTGAATTACCCACATCAAACGTGGACTTACAGCACAGAGCAGATGCTCGAGAAGATGATTCCCTTCAGTTTTGATAGAAAACAACAACAAAAGTATTTGAAATCCAAACCGAAGATGTCTGTGCGTATGCCACTCTAGGCATACGCACAGAAATGAGTCCAGTGCAGGAGCCGTCCCGGCCCATGCAGGGGCAGGTGTGTGTGTGCTCCAGCCCGGGGCTGTGCCGGGGCAAGGGGCAGGTGTGTGTGTGTTCCGCCGGGGCAGGGCAGGTGTGTGTGCTCCAGGGGCAAGGGGGGTGTGTGTGTGCTCCAGCCCCTGCGGGGGCAAGGGCAGGTGTGTGTGTGCTCCAGCCTCTGCCAGGTGCCGGGGGGCAGGTGTGTGTGTGTGCTCCAGCCCGGGGGCTCTGCCGGGGCACTCCCAGGGCCCAGCACTGTCCCCGTGTCCCCGGGAAGGGCCCCTGCGCTTTCCCCTGTCCCCTCCTCAGCCCGGGCATCCAGGAGCAGCACAGCCCCGAGGGGCGGCCGTGGGGGTGTGGTATGGGCCGCCCTCAGCGGCCCTGAATGTGTGCCGGGCTCACCTGGGATCTGTCCGCAGACACCTGCCCAACGCTCAGGCGTGGCGGCATGAACAATTTAAAGCAGTTTTCCTTCTCCGTGGCTCCGATAAAGGGCGGGCGGGGCGGCCCCAGTTCCCGGCGGGCGGAGGGCGGCGCGGCGCGGGAAGCGGCAGCGGCCCCTCAGGCGGGGAGGCCTGAGGGGAAGGTCCCCCGCCTGTACAGGAATAACTGGGGAGCCCAGTCCTCCTGTGGGAAAAAACATTGTATGATTGGCTTTTCGCAAATATTCAATGATGAATATTATATGGGTTATGTCAGAAAGTGGTGCTGTATTAATGTTTTTTAGTAGTGTGTTAAATACAGTTTTAGGTGATAACATAATGTTAAAATAGAAACTATGCTATGTGAGATACTTTTTTAAAGAAAGGACTTGCAGCAAGATAGCAGCCACAGGACACCTAAATCTTTCAGAGAAAGAGAATTTATTGCTCTCTTATCAGAAGAAATGAATTTCTTCCTGCTCACCCATGAAAACACCGTCAGGATTAAGAGGAGAAGCTGACACTGACCAGACAGAATCCTGTGTTTGAATGGAATTTATGCATCGTGTATGAGGTGCATGAATATGCAACAGGTTATTGTTTTTAAGGATTAATCCTCTGTTAAAGTGTGTCCTTTTTTTGAGCTTATTTTGCCCAGAAAAAAAGGTACCTGGACGTCTGTAACTCTTTGTTTCCATTGTCTCATACTGTCCTAATCCACATTGTGCAAATTAATATTACTCTAATTATATTACTATTTTATAACCATTTTATTACCATTAAACTTGAAAAAAAAAAAAAAAAGTGATTGGCATTTTTCACATCCTGTGACCCCCTTTTGTAAATGGCTCCCCAGAAACATCGGTGTGTGGGATGTTGTGTGTCAGGCACTGTGTGAAAAATGCCACCAATTCTCTCCTCCAAGGAGTCCATGAGGAGCCTGTGTTGAGAGGGACCTCAGTGGGAGCCATCAATGCCTGGAGACACTTTGGGTGTTTCCTCTGCCTCTGACTCCTGGCAAGGTTTGTGCAATCTCCTGCCAGGCCCCTGAGGTTCAAGGGCTCAGCTCCAAATGCCCAGTGAGGCTCATGAGAATCAAGCAAGTCCTGTGTTGCAAACATCTTTTGTGAAAAAATCCTTCCTTTAGGCATTTTTCCTCCTGAGGGTTTTGAGAGGCCTCAGAGACAAGATGTAAACAATTGTTATCTGCTGCTGTGGAATGCAACAGGTGCACCTGTGATTGGCCTTCTATGGGTGTTTGCATTTTCTGACCAGTCATGACAGAGCTGGCTCTCGCTCTCTGTCGGAGCCAGCTCCTTTCTTATCATTCTTGCTATTCTATTCTTAGCTAGCCTTCTGACAACTTCTTCCTTCTATCTCTTAGTAGTATAGTCTTAATGTAACATATATATCATATAATAAATCAAACCTTCTAATTATGGAGTCAAGATTCTTGTCTCCTCTTCATCCTCAAAACCCTGCTTCCCAAAGGGACAATAACTGGTGACCCCGACTGAAAAATTAACAACTGGACCTTCGACTGAGGCCAACGACATTTCTCACTTGGTGAGACCACCAGAGGAGCATTTGCTACATTTGGGTAAATCCCGGGTATGTGGCATTGATGGTTGCTTCACGAGCGACCACAGAAGTGGATTCTAGCCAGGAGCTGAAGAACTGAAGATCCTGGATTGGACAGAGTTCACAGCAAGGCTGACCACAAAGAGAACCTTCTGAAAAGCCTCCAGGACGTCTGAAAGCCTACCAGGACCATGCAGATGGCCAGAGAGTGTTGGACACTGTGTAAAGGTACTGTGGGTTTTCCCCCCTCCTGAAAATGTGGCCCGTCGCAATTTGTGGCTGCTTATGTGGAGGACTTCTCCTTGGGGGATGGGGTTCATTTCTCCTTCAGAGGAGAAACTTATTGCCCCCTCTGGCAAAAATGGGGTCAAGAGGATGAAATTCTCCTGATGGAGACAGATTTCTATGAGTTTTTCCAATGGGCAAAGTTCTTTGATTTTTTTACTAATGTGCTCAATGGGACCTGTTGTATGGGAATGCATGGACTCTATTTTCCAGTTCTGTTTGGAGCGTGAGTTTGGATGTCCTAAGGTCTACTGTGCTTTCAGGCTGCTTTTTCAAGTCTTGAAATGGAGAGCAGCTGTTTTCCCCAGATAGTTTTAGAATGCCAGGGCCAAAAGTTCCAAAATAGGAGACAGAATGGGGGGAGGGGAGATACTTTTCTCAGCCCCCAAACTGGCAGGTGAGATACCTGGCCACAGGACAAAAGAAAAATCTTTCAGAGAAAAGTTTTATTGCTCTCTTATCAGAAGAAACGAACTTCTTCCTGCAGCACAGGGTTTTTCAGAGATGGTTAAGAGGAGAAGCTGACACTGCAGACAGAAGCCTGTGTTTGAATGGGTCCGGCACCGCATGGCCGGGTGTATGAATATGCAACAGGTTGTGATAAATAGGTATGATTCATGCTGATAAAATTGAAAGAGTAATCCCAATATTGATGCTAATTTAATGCCGGGAACAAGGAGGAAAATGGTTAAAAGGGTTTTAATGTTAAAAAGAGAGTCTTCCATAAGGAGGGACTCCATCCCCCACTCCAGCAGATGTTCCACAAGGACACAGGCCTACCATATAAGAATTACTATTTGGGAATAATAAAAATAGCTAAAAGTTGTAATACCAAAAGAAGAGAGGGAGAGGAGGGCTCCACCCCGGCAGATGTTTACAAGGACAGGAGGAAGAAACTGAAGATACAGATGCTAAAAAAATGAACAAGAACCTGGTTCAGTCCCAGAAAAATGCTAATTATAAAGGGATTTATTGCTTCGATATGTAGATCCAGCGATATGTGCTTTTGGGGGGGGCATGGTATTGGTGGCTGTGGGGCAAACCCAAAGGTGTTTTTAAGGACAGTTCTTGCTGGTTTGGAGAGGCCTTCATCAGTGGAACCCCAAAGACTGGTCTCTCGACCACCGAACTGCCCGGTGATGGGGCATGCAAGATAAAAAGGTGTCAATGGGGCTTTGGATAGGTAGATGAGGGGGAACCGGAACTGGAGAAGATGGTATTAACACCATTTGCATTTGGATTTGTAGAGGGCACAGCCAAAACTTTGATCTGGCTTATCTGGCACGGGTCAAACATCCCTGCAGATTGGAGAGGCCCCTTCCTGTTATCCTTTGCTTATGCCCCCATTGTTAGAACCAAATTAGTGATTCTTTATATATTTTCTAAATTATTTAATTAAAATTGTTGTTATCTCAAATATTGTTTGGGGCAAACAATGGGGGATAATTGGGCAAACATGGGCTGGGTTATTGCTTTTTAAGGATTAATCCTCTGTTAAAAGGGTGTCCTTTTCCTGCTTATTTTGCCCAGGGGTTCTGGATGTCTGTAACTCTTTGGGCCATTGTCTTGTGGTCCTAATCCAAACTGTCCAAATTCCATATGGGCCTCTAATTATAAACCTATTTTTATAACCATTTTATTACCATTTGTCCTGGTTTAGGACAAACAAACAAACAAACAAAAAGGGATAAATTAAAAAAAAAAAATTTTGAATTAAATCCCCCAATAGTGAAAAGCTGGCAGCAGGAAAAAGCATTGAAGAGCACAAAAAAACAAAACCTATTTATTCAACAAATAACAAAGAACACTTTCCCCAACACAAGAAAAAATTATTTGAAGGCAGTTTGATAACTATGGATAGATTTTCCTTCTCAGTTTGTTGTTTCAGGGGTCCTGGACGTCCCAGGTCAGGTCCGGAGTCGGTCCAGTATCTTCAGGGGATGGCAAAGAAAGAAGAACAAAGAAAAAAAAAATGGAAAAAAAAAAAACAAACAGCGCAGAAAGCAGAAAAGAAGCAAAAAAAAAAGCAGCTATCAGCTAAAAGCTGAGGCAGATTGTTGTAGTGGCAAGCAGCGGCTTATGCCAAGCAGCAAAAGCCAAAAAGAGATGCCCTGTTCATTCCATACCAGCACCTGATTGAGATTCCCATTGCGGCAAAAGATAACCTCTCAGGTGTTTGTGCTTTTCCAGACACAACACACGATATTGGGATAAAATTGTCAAACACGACACCATTAAACTTAAAAATTAAAAAAAAAAAAATGATTGGCATTTTTCATCCATCCTTTAGGACCCCCCTTTTGTAAATGGAGACCCCAGAAACATTGGTGTGTGGGATGTGGAATGTGTCAGGCACTGAAAAAAAAAATGGCCATTTTCTGACCTCCAAGGAGTCCATGAGGAGCCTGTGTTGAGAGGGACCTCAGTGGGAGCCATGAATGCCTGGAGACACTTTGGGTGTTTCCTCTGCCTTTGACTCCTGGCAAGGTTTGTGTAAATCTCCTCCCAGGCCCTGAGGTTCAAGGGCTCAGCTCCAAATGCCCAGTGAGGCTCATGAGGATCAAGGGACAAGTCCTGACAAACCATGGCTCTGCCTTGATTTCCCTCTGCTCCTGTGCAGTTCATTAGGAGGGTTTCCTTTGACAGTTATGGAGAAATAGTTCAAAGAGCTTCTAGGAAATATGCATTCCTATTTTAAAGGGTGTCTTTTATTGCTGTTCTTATTACACAAGAGGTGATGGCAGCATTCAGTGACTGATATTGATGCAGGGACTCTCCTAAGGAGGTCTGGCCTGCTCAGAGAAGCTGTGCCTTGAGCTCTGAGCCAGTGTGGACAACCTTGCTCCACATTCCCAAGCCCATCGTGTCTCTCCTCACTCACCTGGGACCTGCTTTGCTTGGAGAAGTGGCTGCACACAGCCAAAGAGGGATTTTCCTTCTTTGATTTTTGAAGCCATCTAAAACTCCTGAGTTTCCCCACTGCAAACAGACATCCTCCTCAAGTGTGTGCCAAGCCCAAGCTGCCACCAAGGGCACTCCAGACCTGCCCTGGGCCAGCTCTGAGGGTGGATCATCATCCCAACAGGCACTGGGCCATTGCAAGGGACTGTTGCCATGGACACTGCAGGGACCCCACTGCTGGGTTTGGGTGCCATGGCAACCCCCATCAGTTCAGGTTTCCTTGGAAACCAGCCCAGAGGAGCCATTTCTGCAGCCAGGTTCCATGGCCACTTGCCTGCAGAGCTGTTGCTGCCCTCGGCTGCCATGGCAACCCTGAGGACAAAGCGGTGCCAGGGCTGTTCCAGGTACAATTGCAGTGACACTCGTTGGTGCCACCAGGTGCCATGGCAATGGCCACAGGGACCCGTTCCTTGGTTTGGTGCCATGGCAACCAATGCCCGGAGCCCTTGTGCTGGTTGGTGGCCATGGAAAGCTGCCCTGGGCCCCTTGCTCAGGGCTGGTGTCAGTGCCCAGAGCCAGAGGGGATCCCTTGCTGGGGGCTGTGCCATGGCCACCTGCCCTGTGCCGCGCTGGGCCGCTCAGGCACCAGGAACCAGCAGCCACCGGCACTGCCAGGGCCAAAGGCCAGGTCAGCCAGACAGAAAGGGGCAGGGCTGGGCACTGTTTCCATGGCAACCGGCACTGGGGGGACACCTGGGTCACCTGGCCTGGCAGTTGCCATGGAAACCCCTGGCAGGGACTGAGGCACAGCCCCTGGCACTGAGACACTGCTGGGCCGGGTGCTGAGCACAGGGCTGAGCACGCAGAGATGGTTTTGTTCTTGCTGAGCTGCAGCAGAGCCAAGGCCTGTCCTGCCCCTCGTCCAGCCACGCTGGGAGGGGCTGGGGCTGTGGGGGAGCTGGGCAGGGACACAGCCAGGACAGGGGACCCCAACTGAGCCCAGGCATACCCCAGACCAGAGCACATCATGCTCAGGGTATGAAGGGGGGAACAAGGAGGAGGGGGAATTTTGGAGGGGGGTTTTTGCCTTGCCAGGTAACACTTAGGCAAGAGGGGGCCCTGTTTCTCCAGTGGGCAGGGTCAGTACCAAAGACACAGACACCAACTGAAGGAATTGTGTCATTTATATCATGCACAGCTGCAAAGAATTACAAAAGGATAAGCTCAACAAAGCACATCATCATTAGCAAAGAATTACAAAAGGATAAGTTCATCAAAGCACATCAACATTAGCAAACAATTACAAAAGAAGCTCAGCAATCCATCATAACTCATCATTACATTTTGGATGACTAACCCCTTGGTGAAACACTAGAGGTGTTTGTGGCAGACAAAGATTCTGGCTGACTGTCAAGGTACACCTTACAGACATCAGTAGTACTTCAGTGACACCGTTTCTTCATTCTTTGTTCTCAATCTCATTGGAGTTAGGAACAAGAATTCTGTTGTCCATGGAGCTGGCACCTTGTTAATTCCAGAATAATGCCCTGAGGCCTTTTTTGCTGTTCAGCTTTACCATGCTGTCTGTGGCTAACAAGGCTTGGGGGCCCTTTCCCCTCTGGCTGGAAGGGGCCGGGTCCCAGTCCCTGAGGGGCACCCAGGCTCCTGGATGGAATTCCTGTGCAAGTCCCTCAGTGTCACAGCAGCCTTCACATGGAGCCCCGTGGGTCAGAGCATTTTCCAAAGGGGCCCTTGGGGCAAACAGGGAGATTTGGTCTGGCAGGATGCGTAAAACAATCTCCTGTCAGATCTCCTTGTTCTCACACACAATCCTTGGCTGCAGGGACACATTCCCATTGTTCCTGCCCAGGGTTCAGGACTCAGAGTTGTCTTTCCTAGGAGCTGTTCCTTCAGCTGCCTCGGGAGGGCCATTTGGCCTCTGGACCCACACTTTGGCTCCATTATTAGGACTGCTGCATCCAAACCCTTCATCTCCACAAACGGTGGTGATTGGAGCTGGATCTCCTTTTTTCACAATCCTTCTTAAAATTGCAATATTGATAATTGTGCTACCCTGTCACAGGGTTGACTAATCCAATCCTGGTCACTATTGTTTAACAGAATTACTGTAATTTCTCCTTGATATTCTGCATCAATTCCTCCTGCCATGACAGGAACACTTTGTAAAGGCCAAGCTCCAAGGGAGCAGTTACCAAAGCAAAGTGTCCTGGAGGAATCTGAATTCCTGTTTCAGTATTGATAGCTCTCATTTGCTTTGAATTTACCCAAACTAATTCCAATGCATAAAGGCCCAGCCCTGCAGCCTCTGGGCTGGTACCTGCCAGGGGCCATCCCAGCCAGAACAATTTCCCAGGCAGTCCAAGTCTCACTGCCCATGGTTGGATTTGCAAATTGGGGGCAGCCGTGCACAGCCAGGGGGTTTCCATTTCCCCAGTGGGCCATTGTTAAGGGCATGGAGCACATCTGGGAGATGGGTTCTCCATGGGCAAAGGTTCCCATCTCCTCATTTTTTCAACTGCTCTTTTCACAACCTCTTCACACTTTCAACAATTCTGCAGCTTGTGCATAGTCTGGTACATGAAAAACCCCTAGTGTTACAACCCTGAGCAGCCAATGCTACCAAATTAGTATTGTCAGCACTATTTCACATCATTATTATTTTATATATAGATATACATAATGATATACATATAGACAGAGAGATACAGACATATACATATATAAATATATATAAAAACATATATATAAAGGTCTTATTATTCTATAAATACATATATTGTTATTTATTATATTGATTTTCACTTGCACAAATGCATCTGAGCTCAAGATTAAAACCTTCTTCTGTTGCTTGGGAGCATTCCAACAATCATTGTTCCTTCTGAAGGTGCTGTTTCCAATGGACTCTTAACAAATTCATCTTTGTCTGCCCAAACCCACAAGTTCTTTTTCCTTTTCCATGTGCAATTTTTGGATGCATTTGAAGCCATCCAGGGTGCAGCTTCTTTTACCCGACTGCCCCACTGCTCCCACGGGGCTCCCACCTCAGCCCACTCCAGAGCCAGGGAACTCCAGGGAAGGGCTTCCCAGCTGGGAATTTCTGATGGGACTGATTCCTCACATTTACATTGAACAAGTGACATTTGGTTGGGATCTGGCCAGACTGGGCCAGTTTTGTTTGACCAGTGGGCAAAGTCAGCACCAAAGACACAGACTCCAACTGAAGGAATCAGTGTCATTTCCTGCAGTTCAGAGCAGCAAAGAATCCCAAAAAGGAGCAGCTCAGCAATGCACCCAACCATCCCCACCAAAGATTGCCTGCAGTGATTAAGAAAGATCCAGCAGCATTTACCCTCAGCCTTTACCATCCCCCAGATCCACACAGCAGCTGGGGAAGCTGTCACAGCCAAGGGCTGCAGAGCCACTCCTGGGCACTGGGAATTCCTGCAGGTGCCTCCAGCCCCAGGTGAGGCTCCAACCCCTGCTGGGAGAGGGCCCAGCTCTGACAGTGCTGAATGAACAAACTGACAGCACTGCTAGTGTGGCAACATCTGGTTTCATCCTCCTCTTGGGGCCCTCCCAAAGCCTGGCCAGGGCCCCAGGAGGAACCAAGGGAGCTGACTTTGATCCTTCAGCCCCAAACAAGGCCAGATGTCAGATTTCATGGCCTTGTCTGGCTTCTAAATACACAAAGGTCAATACATGTTTCACTAAGGAGTGCATACATCTATCACAGTGCTAATGACCATGCCTATTTCATTAGGGAGCAGATACAAAGATAACCTTTGCTTGGAAGGTTCATCCAGAGGCCACCTTTGGCTCAGGGGCCTGCTGTCCAGGCCTCACTCAGGGCTGGTGTCCAGGCCTTGGCACTTCAGGGACGTGGTTTAGTGCTGGGCTTGGCACTGCTGGGTGACCGGCTGCACTGGGTGAGCTCAGAGGGCTTTTCCAACAGAAAGGATTCTATAATTCCATTATTCCATCTGCTGAATTCAGCTAGGTCCATGTTAGCAGCATTACTTTGCTCAGAAAGTCTCCTCTTGCCCAGCTCCTGTGGCCTGAGGCTTCAGCTCCTTCAGCTCCTGGTGCTGAGCTGCTCATGCTGAACGAGACGACTCGGAGAGAAGAACACAGTCCATCCAATTCCTTCTGGGACACGGACAGGGGAGGCTGTGCAAACAGGAGCATTGTTTGCTGTGGCCTCCTCTCTGCCCTTCAGGCCTTTCAGTGCTTTGAACCAGCCAAGAGCTTTCTCCAAGAGTGCAATGGAGCAGCTGTTCCTGCTCCTGGCTCTGGCTCTCCAGTCTCTGCCCTTGCCTGGTTCTGTCCCTCGTGCTGTGCCCTCTGTTCCCCAGGGCTGCTGGCTGCTGCCCAGGACTGTGGCACTGGCACAGATCCAGTGCTCCAGACCCTCCTTTCTGTGCCCTTGAGCTGCCTGGGCACAGCAGCCTTTTCCATCTGGAAGCTCCCCATGGACAGGGAGTGCCCAGCTCCGTTCCTTGCACAGCCTCCAGGAGCCCAGGGCTGCCATCTCAAGTCCCTGCTGGCACTGGGGGCTCCCAGGTGCCTCAGGCTGCTGTGACACCGCTGCACACGGCAGGGAAGAGGGGCAGGGGCTGTGCTCAAAGTCAGCTCCATCTGCTGCTGCTGCTGCTGCTGCTGTGGGGTCATTTGTGCAGGCCTGGCCCAGAGTCAGGGATCAGATCCTGCCAGTCTCTTCCAGCCCTGGCTGCTCAGAGGTTGGGCCTTGGAGCCTCAGGTGGCCAAAGGCAGCTGCTGCTGGTCCCTCTGTGTGTGCCTGAGTTCAGCAGTGCTGCTCCATCAGTCTGTGCCCAGCAACGGGGAAAAGCCTCAGCCCTGCAGGGCCAGGAGCTGCCGGGCTCTGCCTGAGCAGCTCAGCCAGCAGGAAGGGAGCTGCTCCACACAGGAACCAGGAGCAAAGGACATTCCTTTTGTAGGACATGTTTTCTATTTAAAGGAAAAAAAAAAAAAGGAAAAAATAGGTAAATTGTAAAAGATAAGAATAAAATCCAAGTGTTAGTGAAAAAACATAACATAATGTTAGTGAAAAAAACAAATCATAAATGCAAAGTTACATTCTTTGCATTAAGAGGTAAATGATCTTTTTAAAAAGAGAACTCAGTTATTTACATTGTAAATGTGCTGATGGCATGGATCCATCTTACTGACCTCAGCAGCCTTTTAAAAGATTTTGGGCTTTGTTTCCAACATTGGTATTTGAAATTGTGGTCAAAGCAAGAGGAAATTGCTTTGTGCCCTTCCAGCTCCAAGCAGGACTGGGAATGGAAACTCTGTCAAAGCCCAAATCCTTTAGAAGATGACCTTCCTTCTCAGCCTGGCAATGAGCTGCACATTCCCTTTGAAACTGTCAGGGATTTCTTAGAGACACAAAGTCCCACTTAGGCTTTTTTGCTCTGGTTTGGCAGTGCAGAAGGGCAATTCTCCATCCAGCAGCTCCAGACTGCACTGCCTCAGGAACACGGCCCACTCTGCCAGCTTTGGCCCACTCCAGGCACTTCTAGAGGAGGAACAAAGTGCAATTGCACAATTCCAGCCAATCAAGAAGGAAGAATGGCACAGACAAAACACCCTGTGCAGATCCAGGCGTTCAGCTGGGACTGTGGAGAGTTTGGGTCCTTGCCAATTGGATGTGTGTCCCCAGCTGCAATCTCTGGGCCTGCAGCAGAGTCTCACCACCTGCCAAAGCAGAAAGCCCAGGCGCTGTGCTCACAACGGGCCGTCTGATGCAAAGCTGTCAGAGCAATGTGAGGGCAGAGCCAGCCCAGCTGGGCCCAGGGCTGAGCCCAGCAGAGCCCTGGCAGAGCCCAGAGCAGCCTCAGCACGCGCAGAGCCCGGCTGCAAGGAGAGAAAGCAGAAAGTGCCCTGTCAGCTGAGGGCTCCTGTCCCCTTGTGCCAAGGCCTGCGGTGCCCAGGCCATGCTGGCTGTGCCCAGAGCTGTGCCCAGAGCTGCCCATCCCTGCTGCCTTTGGCAGCAGAGCAGGAGGGCAGCACATGTGCCCAGCCTGCAGCCAGCCACGGCACATCCAGCCCCCAGCAGCTGCCCAGAGCTAAAAAAACCAGCTGGGCAGCCGACTGAAGAATTCATTGCATCTGCCCCAGCAAAGGGGAACCTTTGGTGCCCAGCCAGGCCATGCCATGCCCAGATCTGGGAGCATCCCCCTGCCTGTGGACTCACCTGCAAATTGGGCCTGGAGCCTGGCTTTTTAAAGAAGGTGTCAGAATCCAAGTCCATCATCTTCAGCTGGCCAGGCTGAGGAAGAGATTGTCATCCTGAGGTTGTCCTTGGTGTCTCCAGCAGCAGCCCCATCTGGTACAGCTTCTCCAGGGGCTCCTTCTCCTTCCCTAGGGCCAGACCAGGCTGTCAGGGCTCTGCCAGGGCCCCAGCCATCCATGAACCAGACAAACAAAACCAGGGGATGGTGGCCACCAGTGCTTGCCCCACCAGGTCTGCAGCTCAGCTCCAGCCCTAGGGCTGTGTGTTTCCCTCTGCTGACCCCTGCTCAGAGCTACAGGCAGGACAAAACCAGCCTGCTTTGCTTTGCCACTGAGTGCCAAGAGATGTGTGAGCTGGTACCTGCCAGGCCCCTGGGTCCAACTGTGCACGTGGATCTCTCCCATCTTCTAGGGCAGAGGAACACCCTGCACCCAAGGATGATGGAAAAGCTCTTCTAAAGGATGGTCTGTCCGAGGGGTTGCATGGACAAACACCTCTTAATGATATCCCGGCACTCTGGAGAGAGAAACCAGAAATCACCAGTCAGTTGGAGAAGTTGCCCAAATTTCCCATGCCCAGGCCATGCTGGGTGCAGGAGGCCTGTGGTCGCTCACGAAGCAACCAGCATCCTGAGCCGGGGGCTCCAGTTGTGTCAGCAAATCCCTCCTCGGGGCGGTCTCAGCATGGGAGGGCGTCCACTCAGTCGAAGGTCCAATTGCCCCTTTTTCAGTGGGGTCGCCAGATGTCAGGCGCAGAACGAGGGTTTGAGGATGAAGAGAGTGAGAAGCCGGACTCCATAGGGAGGAGGCGGCGATGGATTATAATGCCCAGTTAAATTAAGACACAGTACAAAGATAGAAGCGAAGAAGTCAGCGTGGAAGGCTAGCTAAGAAGGCGCAGAAAGAATGATAACAAAGCAGCTATCCTGGGCAGGCGGCGTAGGGCGGGTCCGGGAGGCGGCTCCTGCTGCCTGGAAACAATGTTTTCCAGGTTCCATCAGGTCCAGCACTGTCACCATGGATCCCTGGATCCATGAGATTCCATTAGGTAACAATTTTGTCCAGGGTTTCATCAGATCTGTCACCATGGAAACCTGGTTTCACGATCAGTGATTCCATGGGGCAACAATGTTCTCCAGTGTTCCATCTGTCACCATGAAGACCTGAATCCATGAGATTCAATGGGGTAACCATGTTTATCCAGTGTTCCAAAGGGTGGACACCCATGAATACCATTTGGAGTAACAATCTCCAGTATTTCCCCATGGAATTCCATTGGAAACAATTTTCTCCAGTGTTCCATCTATCACCATGGACACCTGGTTTTCTATGAGATTCCATGGGGTAACAATATTCTCCAGTGTTCCATCTGTCACCATGGACACCTGGTTCCATGAGATTCCATTGGGTAACAATGTTCTCCAGTGTTCCATCAGGCTCCACCATGGACATCTGTTATCCATTGGATTTTCTCCAGGGTTCCATCTGTCATGGACCTGGATCTGAATTCCATGAGATTCCATTGGGTAACAATGTTCTCCTAGTGTTCCATCTGTCACCATGGACACCTGGTTCCCTGAGATTCCATTGGGTAACAATGTTCTCTCAGGGTTCCATCAGGCTCTGTCACCATGGACACCTGGTTCCATGAGATTCCATTTAAAAATATTTCTCCAGTGTTCCATGGCTCTGTCATCATGGACATTAGTTCCATGAGATTCCATTGGAAAACAATGTTCTCCAGTGTTCCATCAGTTTGTCATTCTCCATGGACACCTTGTTCCATGTAACATGTTTTTGTCCCAAAGGTTACTGGACTGTCACCCAGCTGGAGACATTCCATTGGGTAACAATTTTTCCAGGGTTCCATCAGGCTCTGTCACCATGGACACCTGGTTCTATGAGATTCCATGGGAAACAAATCCAGTGTTCCATTGTCACCATGGAACCTGGTTCCATGAGGTTCCATTACAATGTTCTGCAGTGGTTCCATCTATCACCCGACACACCAGGTTCCATGAGATTCCATGGGGTAACAACATTCTCAGGTTCCAGGGTTCCTGTCACCATGGACACCTGGTTCCATGAATTCCATGGGGTAACAATGTTCTCCAATGTTCCATCAGGCCACCATGGACATATGGTTCCATGAGACTCCATTGGGTAACAATGTTCTCCAGTGTTCCATGCCTCTGTCACCATGGACACCTAATTCCATGAGATTCCATTAAAAAAGTTGTCCTGTGTTCCATGGCTCTGTGATTGTCCATGGGTTCCATAACAATTTTCTGGTTCCTCCATGTCACCATGGACACCTGGTTCCATGAGATTCCATTGGGTAACAATGTTCTCTAGTGTTCCATCAGCTCTATTCACCATGGACACCTCGTCCCATGAGATTCCATTGGGAAACAATGTTTTCCAGTGTTCCATCAAGGCCCAAAGATGTCAGGTGCCCTGTCACCATGGACATGAGGTTCCATGAGATTCCATTAGGAAACAATGTTCTCCAGTATTCCATCAGTCACCATGGACACCTGGTCCCATGAGATTCCATTAAAACAATGTTCTCCAGGTTCCATCTGTCACCATACACACCAGGAACTGGTTCCATGAGATTCAATGCAACAATTTTCTAGGAGGATTCCATCTGTCACCATGGACACCTGGTTCCAGTGTTCCATGGGGCAACAATGTTCTAGTGTTCCATGTCACACCATGGACATCTGTTCCATGGTTCCATTTGGGTAATTATTTTTCTCAGTGTTTGGTTAGTCACCATGATATCAATGAGATTCCATGTGGTAATAATGTTCTCCAGTGTTCCATGGTCACCATGGACATCTGGTTCCATGAGATTCCATTAGGTAACAATTTCTTCAGGGTTCCATCCGGGCTCTGTTCATGGAAACTAATTCCATGAGATTCCATGGGGTAAAAATATTCCTGTGTTCCCATCAGTCTGTGATGGACACCTGGATCACATGAGTGTCCATTGGGTAACCCTGGTTCCATCGTGCTCTGTCTGCCATGGACATGAGGTTCTCCAGATTCTTTTCGTAACAAGGTCCAGCACTGTCACCATGGACACCTGTGTCCATGTGAGATTCCGATAATGTAATTTTGTCAGGGTTACATCAGGCTCTGTCACCATGGACAGCTGGTCGATAAACATTCCATTGGGGAAACAATGTTGTCAGAATTCCATCAGGCTCATCACCATGGATGCCTGGTCCTATGACATTCCATGAAACTAATGTTATCCAGTGTTTTCATCTACATCACCATGGACACTGGTTCTATGAGGTTCCATTGTGTACAATGTTCTCAGTGTTCCATCTATCACCATACACACAGGTTCCTGTGAAGTTCCATTAGGTAACAATTTTTCTCAGGGTTCCATCAGGCTCTGTCACCATGGACACCTGGTTCCATGAGGTTCCATGGGGTAATAATGTTCTCAG
>JALJVW010002734.1:0-15195 GCA_024865655.1 Emberiza elegans
AAAGAGGCCAAATCAAGCTCACAGATGTTGCAAAAGTCAGGAAAAAAGTCCAGGAGGAAGACACAACTTGAGGGGAAGATATGAGGGACATGGCTGGGATAGTTAAAAAAAAAAAAAAAAAAACCTTTCCCAAAGTCAAAGCCAACAAAAGGCAAGGCATGCCATCAAGTTCAGAAAAGGACATCAAGCCAGAAAAAAAGATTCCTCTCTTGGTCCCAGGAAAAAGTCAATTGACACAATTGAGGGGAAGATATGAGGGACATGGCCAAGAAATTTTCATGCCATCAAGTTTTCCCTTCCCGAAAAGGAAATGAAATTTTTTTCAAGGGAAGGGAAACGGAATCTTGCAAACCCGAAAAGAAAGGCTTACAAACACTCTGGAAAGGAGATAGGATTAATAAAAGGCAATTGAAAAAAACCCCAAAAAATTCGGAAAATTGGGAGATTTATTGTCTTCAAAAAATGGTCTGTGAGGAAATGAGCTGCAGTGCAAAAGACCAAAAACATGCCAAAACTAAGCTCACAGATGTTGCAAAAGCCAGGAAAAAGTCAAGGAGGAAGACACAACTTGGAGGGGAAGATAGGAGGGACATGCCATGGATAATTTTTTATAGAAAAAAAAAAAACCACCATAAAATCATTCCCAAAGTCAAAGCCATCAAAAGGCAGGCTGTATGCTATCAAGTGCAGGCACATGGAGCAAAGCTTGCCAAAATTGACCCCCGCTGAAGGTCAAAATAGAAAAGAAGTACTTACAAACACTCTGGAATGGACAGACCATCAAAGGAATTGCAATTAGAGGAGAAAAAAAAGAAATTTGAGAAATTTAGGGACTACAAGGAAATGGAACGAGATTATATCAGGTGCAGTGCAAATGACCAAAAGAGGCCAAATCGAAGCTCACAGATGTTGCAAAAGTCAGGAAAAAAGTCCAGGAGGAAGACACAACTTGGAGGGGAAGATATGAGGGACATGGCTGGGATAGTTAAAAAAAAAAAAAAAAAAAAAACCAAAAACTCTTTCCCAAAGTCAAAGCCAACAAAAGGCAAGGCATGCCATCAAGTTCAAGGACATCAAGCCAAGATTCCTCTCTTGGTCCCCATTGAAATTGCAAGATTCCGTTTCCCTTCCCGAAAGGAAATGAAATTTCCTTTCGGGAAGGGAAACGGAATCTTGCAAACCCGAAAAGAAAGGCTTACAAACACTCTGGAAAGGAGATAGGATTAATAAAAGGCAATTGAAAAAAACCCCAAAAAATTCGGAAAATTGGGAGATTTCTTGTCTTCAAAAACTGGTCTGTGAGGAAATGAGCTGCAGTGCAAAAGACCAAAAACATGCCAAAACTAAGCTCACAGATGTTGCAAAAGCCAGGAAAAAGTCAAGGAGGAAGACACAACTTGGAGGGGAAGATATGAGGGACATGCCATGGATAATTTTTTATAGAAAACGAAAAAAACCACCATAAAATCATTCCCAAAGTCAAAGCCATCAAAAGGCAGGCTGTATGCTATCAAGTGCAGGCACATGGAGCAAAGCTTGCCAAAATTGACCCCCGCTGAAGGTCAAAATAGAAAAGAAGTACTTACAAACACTCTGGAATGGACAGACCATCAAAGGAATTGCAATTAGAGGAGAAAAAAAAGAAATTTGAGAAATTTAGGGACTACAAGGAAATGGAACGAGATTATATCAGGTGCAGTGCAAATGACCAAAAGAGGCCAAATCGAAGCTCACAGATGTTGCAAAAGCCAGGAAAAAGTCCAGGAGGAAGACACAACTTGGAGGGGAAGATATGAGGGACATGCCATGGATACTTTTTAACTGAAAACAAAAAAAAAAACATCCCATAAAATCATTCCCAAAGTCAAAGCCATCAAAAGGCAGGCTGTATGCTATCAAGTGCAGGCACATGGAGCAAAGCTTGCCAAAATTGACCCCCGCTGAAGGTCAAAATAGAAAAGAAGTACTTACAAACACTCTGGAATGGACAGACCATCAAAGGAATTGCAATTAGAGGAGAAAAAAAGAAATTTGAGAAATTTAGGGACTACAAGGAAATGGAACGAGATTATATCAGGTGCAGTGCAAATGACCAAAAGAGGCCAAATCGAAGCTCACAGATGTTGCAAAAGTCAGGAAAAAAGTCCAGGAGGAAGACACAACTTGGAGGGGAAGATATGAGGGACATGGCTGGGATAGTTAAAAAAAAAAAAAAAACCAAAAAACTCTTTCCCAAAGTCAAAGCCAACAAAAGGCAAGGCATGCCATCAAGTTCAAGGACATCAAGCCAAGATTCCTCTCTTGGTCCCCATTGAAGGCACAAGATTTCGTTTCCCTTCCCGAAAGGAAATAATTTTTTCGAAGGGAAACGGAATCTTGCAAAAGAAAAGAAAGGCTTACAAACACTCTGGAAAGGAGATAGGATTAATAAAAGGCAATTGAAAAAAAAAAAAAAAATTCGGAAAATTGGGAGATTTATTGTCTTCAAAAAATGGTCTGTGAGGAAATGAGCTGCAGTGCAAAAGACCAAAAACATGCCAAAACTAAGCTCACAGATGTTGCAAAAGCCAGGAAAAAGTCAAGGAGGAAGACACAACTTGGAGGGGAAGATAGGAGGGACATGCCATGGATAATTTTTATAGAAAACAAAAAAACCACCATAAAATCATTCCCAAAGTCAAAGCCATCAAAAGGCAGGCTGTATGCTATCAAGTGCAGGCACATGGAGCAAAGCTTGCCAAAATTGACCCCCGCTGAAGGTCAAAATAGAAAAGAAGTACTTACAAACACTCTGGAATGGACAGACCATCAAAGGAATTGCAATTAGAGGAGAAAAAAAAAAAAAGAAATTTGAGAAATTTAGGGACTACAAGGAAATGGAACGAGATTATATCAGGTGCAGTGCAAATGACCAAAAGAGGCCAAATCGAAGCTCACAGATGTTGCAAAAGTCAGGAAAAAAGTCCAGGAGGAAGACACAACTTGGAGGGGAAGATATGAGGGACATGGCTGGGATAGTTAAAAAAAAAAGAAAAAAACCAAAAACTCTTTCCCAAAGTCAAAGCCAACAAAAGGCAAGGCATGCCATCAAGTTCAAGGACATCAAGCCAAGATTCCAAAATTGAATTGCTGAATTTCGTTTCCCTTCCCGAAAGGAAATGAAATTTCCTTTCGGGAAGGGAAACGGAATCTTGCAAACCCGAAAAGAAAGGCTTACAAACACTCTGGAAAGGAGATAGGATTAATAAAAGGCAATTGAAAAAAACCCCAAAAAATTCGGAAAATTGGGAGATTTATTGTCTTCAAAAAATGGTCTGTGAGGAAATGAGCTGCAGTGCAAAAGACCAAAAACATGCCAAAACTAAGCTCACAGATGTTGCAAAAGCCAGGAAAAAGTCAAGGAGGAAGACACAACTTGGAGGGGAAGATAGGAGGGACATGCCATGGATTTTTTTTATAGAAAAAAAAAAACCACCATAAAATCATTCCCAAAGTCAAAGCCATCAAAAAAGGCAGGCTGTATGCTATCAAGTGCAGGCACATGGAGCAAAAGCTTGCCAAAATTGACCCCGCTGAAGGTCAAAATAGAAAAGAAGTACTTACAAACACTCTGGAATGGACAGACCATCAAAGGAATTGCAATTAGAGGAGAAAAAAAAAAAAATTTGAGAAATTTAGGGACTACAAGGAAATGGAACGAGATTATATCAGGTGCAGTGCAAATGACCAAAAGAGGCCAAATCGAAGCTCACAGATGTTGCAAAAGTCAGGAAAAAAGTCCAGGAGGAAGACACAACTTGAGGGGAAGATATGAGGGACATGGCCATGGGATTTTTTAAAAAAAAAAAAAAAAACCAAAAAATCTTTCCCAAAGTCAAAAGGCTGCCATGCTATCAAGTTGCAGGCACACAAAAAGGCCCCGCTGAAGGCAAAATGCCATCAAAGTTGGAATGGAAAGACCATGGAAAAAGGATCAAGAAAAAAAAAAGAAATTTGAGAAATTTAGGGACTACAAAAATTGAGATTATATCAGGTGTGACCCTCGAAGCTCACAGATGTTGCAAAAGTCAGGAAAAAAGTCCAGGAGGAAGACACAACTTGAGGGGAAGATATGAGGGACAATGGATAATTTTTATAAAAAAAAAAAAAACCATAAAAATCATTCCCAAAGTCAAAGCCAACAAAAAGGAAAGGCATTATCAAGTGCAACACATGGAGCAAAATTCCTCTCTTGGTCCCAAAATTGATTGAAGGTCAAAAAAGAAAAGAAGTACTTACAAAAAACACTCAAAAAATGGAAAGACCATCAAAGGAATTGCAAAAGGCAAGAAAAAAAAAAATTTGAGAAAATTGGGAGAGGGATTGTCTTCAAAAAATGGTCTGAGAGGAAATGAGCTGCAGTGCAAAAGACCAAAACAGGCCAAAACTAAGCTCACAGATGTTGCAAAAGCCAGGAAAAAGTCCAGGAGGAAGACACAACTTGAGGGGAAGATATGAGGGACATGCCATGGATAATTTTTAATAGAAAACAAAAAAAACCACCATAAAATCATTCCCAAAGTCAAAGCCATCAAAAGGCAGGCTGTATGCTATCAAGTGCAGGCACATGGAGCAAAGTTTGCCAAAATTGACCCCCGCTGAAGGTCAAAATAGAAAAGAAGTACTTACAAACACTCTGGAATGGACAGACCATCAAAGGAATTGCAATTAGAGGAAAAAAAAAAAAAGAAATTTGAGAAATTTAGGGACTACAAGGAAATGGAACGAGATTATATCAGGTGCAGTGCAAATGACCAAAAGAGGCCAAATCGAAGCTCACAGATGTTGCAAAAGTCAGGAAAAAAGTCCAGGAGGAAGACACAACTTGGAGGGGAAGATATGAGGGACATGGCTGGGATAGTTAAAAAAAAAAGAAAAAAACCAAAAAACTCTTTCCCAAAGTCAAAGCCAACAAAAGGCAAGGCATGCCATCAAGTTCAAGGACATCAAGCCAAGATTCCTCTCTTGGTCCCCATTGAAATTGCAAGATTCCGTTTCCCTTCCCGAAAGGAAATGAAATTTCCTTTCGGGAAGGGAAACGGAATCTTGCAAACCCGAAAAGAAAGGCTTACAAACACTCTGGAAAGGAGATAGGATTAATAAAAGGCAATTGAAAAAAAACCAAAAAATTCGGAAAATTGGGAGATTTATTGTCTTCAAAAATGGTCTGTGAGGAAATGAGCTGCAGTGCAAAAGACCAAAAACATGCCAAAACTAAGCTCACAGATGTTGCAAAAGCCAGGAAAAAGTCAAGGAGGAAGACACAACTTGGAGGGGAAGATATGAGGGACATGCCATGGATAATTTTTTATAGAAAACGAAAAAAACCACCATAAAATCATTCCCAAAGTCAAAGCCATCAAAAGGCAGGCTGTATGCTATCAAGTGCAGGCACATGGAGCAAAGCTTGCCAAAATTGACCCCCGCTGAAGGTCAAAATAGAAAAGAAGTACTTACAAACACTCTGGAATGGACAGACCATCAAAGGAATTGCAATTAGAGGAGAAAAAAAAGAAATTTGAGAAATTTAGGGACTACAAGGAAATGGAACGAGATTATATCAGGTGCAGTGCAAATGACCAAAAGAGGCCAAATCGAAGCTCACAGATGTTGCAAAAGTCAGGAAAAAAGTCCAGGAGGAAGACACAACTTGAGGGGAAGATATGAGGGACATGGCTGGGATAGTTAAAAAAAAAAAAAAAACCAAAAACTCTTTCCCAAAGTCAAAGCCAACAAAAGGCAAGGCATGCCATCAAGTTCAAGGACATCAAGCCAAGATTCCTCTCTTGGTCCCATTGATTGCAGATTCCGTTTCCTTCCCGAAAGGAAATGAAATTTCCTTTCGGGAAGGGAAACGGAATCTTGCAAAACCTGAAAAGAAAGGCTTACAAACACTCTGGAAAGGAGATAGGATTATCAAAAAAGGCAATTAGAAAAAAAAAAAAAAAAATTCGGAAAATTGGGAGATTTATTGTCTTCAAAAAAATGGTCTGTGAGGAAATGAGCTGCAGTGCAAAAAGACCAAAAACATGCCAAAACTAAGCTCACAGATGTTGCAAAAGCCAGGAAAAAGTCAAGGAGGAAGACACAACTTGGAGGGGAAGATATGAGGGACATGCCATGGATAATTTTTTATAGAAAACGAAAAAAACCACCATAAAATCATTCCCAAAGTCAAAGCCATCAAAAGGCAGGCTGTATGCTATCAAGTGCAGGCACATGGAGCAAAGCTTGCCAAAATTGACCCCCGCTGAAGGTCAAAATAGAAAAGAAGTACTTACAAACACTCTGGAATGGACAGACCATCAAAGGAATTGCAATTAGAGGAGAAAAAAAAGAAATTTGAGAAATTTAGGGACTACAAGGAAATGGAACGAGATTATATCAGGTGCAGTGCAAATGACCAAAAGAGGCCAAATCGAAGCTCACAGATGTTGCAAAAGTCAGGAAAAAAGTCCAGGAGGAAGACACAACTTGGAGGGGAAGATATGAGGGACATGCCATGGATACTTTTTAACTGAAAACAAAAAAAAAAACATCCCATAAAATCATTCCCAAAGTCAAAGCCATCAAAAGGCAGGCTGTATGCTATCAAGTGCAGGCACATGGAGCAAAGCTTGCCAAAATTGACCCCCGCTGAAGGTCAAAATAGAAAAGAAGTACTTACAAACACTCTGGAATGGACAGACCATCAAAGGAATTGCAATTAGAGGAGAAAAAAAAGAAATTTGAGAAATTTAGGGACTACAAGGAAATGGAACGAGATTATATCAGGTGCAGTGCAAATGACCAAAAGAGGCCAAATCGAAGCTCACAGATGTTGCAAAAGTCAGGAAAAAAGTCCAGGAGGAAGACACAACTTGGAGGGGAAGATATGAGGGACATGGCTGGGGAATTTAAAAAAAAAAAAAAAAACCAAAAAACTCTTTCCCAAAGTCAAAGCCAACAAAAGGCAAGGCATGCCATCAAGTTCAAGGACATCAAGCCAAGATTCCTCTCTTGGTCCCCATTGAAATTGCAAGATTCCGTTTCCCTTCCCGAAAGGAAATGAAATTTCCTTTCGGGAAGGGAAACGGAATCTTGCAAACCCGAAAAGAAAGGCTTACAAACACTCTGGAAAGGAGATAGGATTAATAAAAGGCAATTGAAAAAAAAAAAAAAATTCGGAAAATTGGGAGATTTATTGTCAAAAAAAAATGGTCTGTGAGGAAATGAGCTGCAGTGCAAAAGACCAAAAACATGCCAAAACTAAGCTCACAGATGTTGCAAAAGCCAGGAAAAAGTCCAGGAGGAAGACACAACTTGGAGGGGAAGATAGGAGGGACATGCCATGGATAATTTTTTATAGAAAACGAAAAAAACCACCATAAAATCATTCCCAAAGTCAAAGCCATCAAAAGGCAGGCTGTATGCTATCAAGTGCAGGCACATGGAGCAAAGCTTGCCAAAATTGACCCCCGCTGAAGGTCAAAATAGAAAAGAAGTACTTACAAACACTCTGGAATGGACAGACCATCAAAGGAATTGCAATTAGAGGAGAAAAAAAAAAAATTTGAGAAATTTAGGGACTACAAGGAAATGGAACGAGATTATATCAGGTGCAGTGCAAATGACCAAAAGAGGCCAAATCGAAGCTCACAGATGTTGCAAAAGTCAGGAAAAAAGTCCAGGAGGAAGACACAACTTGGAGGGGAAGATATGAGGGACATGGCTGGGATAGTTAAAAAAAAAAAGAAAAAAACCAAAAACTCTTTCCCAAAGTCAAAGCCAACAAAAGGCAGGCAGGCATGCCATCAAGTTCAAGGACATCAAGCCAAGATTCCTCTCTTGGTCCCCATTTGAAATTGCAAATTCCGTTTCCCTTCCGAAAGGAAATGAAATTTCCTTTCGGGAAAACGGAAAAGAAAAGAAAGGCTTACAAACACTCTGGAAAGGAGAGAGGATTAATAAAAGGCAATTGAAAAAAAAAAAAAATTCGGAAAATTGGGAGATTTATTGTCTTCAAAAAATGGTCTGTGAGGAAATGAGCTGCAGTGCAAAAGACCAAAAACATGCCAAAACTAAGCTCACAGATGTTGCAAAAGCCAGGAAAAAGTCAAGGAGGAAGACACAACTTGAGGGGAAGATATGAGGGACATGCCATGGATAATTTTTAAAAAAAAAAAAAAACCACCATAAAATCATTCCCAAAGTCAAAGCCATCAAAAGGCAGGCTGTATGCTATCAAGTGCAGGCACATGGAGCAAAGCTTGCCAAAATTGACCCCGCTGAAGGTCAAAATAGAAAAGAAAAGAAGTACTTACAAACACTCTGGAATGGACAGACCATCAAAGGAATTGCAATTAGAGGAAAAAAAAAGAAATTTGAGAAATTTAGGGACTACAAGGAAATGGAACGAGATTATATCAGGTGCAGTGCAAATGACCAAAAGAGGCCAAATCGAAGCTCACAGATGTTGCAAAAGTCAGGAAAAAAGTCCAGGAGGAAGACACAACTTGAGGGGAAGATATGAGGGACATGGCATGGGGATAGTTAAAAAAAAAAAAAAAAAAAAAAAAACTCTTTCCCAAAGTCAAAGCCAACAAAAGGCAAGGCATGCCATCAAGTTCAAGGACATCAAGCCAAGATTCCTCTCTTGGTCCCCATTGAAAAAGATTCCGTTTCCCTTCCCGAAGGAAATGAAATTTCGGGAAGGGAAACGGAATCTTGCAAAATAAAAAAGAAAGGCTTACAAACACTCTGGAAAGGAGATAGGATTAATAAAAGGCAATTGAAAACAAAAAAAATTTCGGGAAAATTGGGAGATTTATTGTCTTCAAAAAATGGTCTGTGAGGAAATGAGCTGCAGAAAAAAAAAGACCAAAAACATGCCAAAACTAAGCTCACAGATGTTGCAAAAGCCAGGAAAAAGTCAAGGAGGAAGACACAACTTGGAGGGGAAGATATGAGGGACATGCCATGGATAATTTTTTTATAGAAAACGAAAAAAACCACCATAAAATCATTCCCAAAGTCAAAGCCATCAAAAGGCAGGCTGTATGCTATCAAGTGCAGGCACATGGAGCAAAAGCTTGCCAAAATTGACCCCCGCTGAAGGTCAAAATAGAAAAGAAGTACTTACAAACACTCTGGAATGGACAGACCATCAAAGGAATTGCAATTAGAGGAGAAAAAAAAGAAATTTGAGAAATTTAGGGACTACAAGGAAATGGAACGAGATTATATCAGGTGCAGTGCAAATGACCAAAAAAAGAGGCCAAATCGAAGCTCACAGATGTTGCAAAAAGTCAGGAAAAAAGTCCAGGAGGAAGACACAACTTGAGGGGAAGATATGAGGGACATGGCTGGGATAGTAAAAAAAAAAAAAAAACCAAAAACTCTTTCCCAAAGTCAAAGCCAACAAAAGGCAAGGCATGCCATCAAGTTCAAGGACATCAAGCCAAGATTCCTCTCTTGGTCCCCATTGAAATTGCAAGATTCCGTTTCCCTTCCCGAAAGGAAATGAATTTCCTTTCGGGAAGGGAAACGGAATCTTGCAAACCCGAAAAGAAAGGCTTACAAACACTCTGGAAAGGAGATAGGATTAATAAAAGGCAATTGAAAAAAAACCCCAAAAATTGGGAAAATTGGGAGATTTATTGTCTTCAAAAAATGGTCTGTGAGGAAATGAGCTGCAGTGCAAAAGACCAAAAACATGCCAAAACTAAGCTCACAGATGTTGCAAAAGCCAGGAAAAAGTCAAGGAGGAAGACACAACTTGGAGGGGAAGATATGAGGGACATGCCATGGATAATTTTTTATAAAAAATGAAAAAAACCACCATAAAATCATTCCCAAAGTCAAAGCCATCAAAAGGCAGGCTGTATGCTATCAAGTGCAGGCACATGGAGCAAAGCTTGCCAAAATTGACCCCCGCTGAAGGTCAAAATAGAAAAGAAGTACTTACAAACACTCTGGAATGGACAGACCATCAAAGGAATTGCAATTAGAGGAAAAAAAAAAAATTTGAGAAATTTAGGGACTACAAGGAAATGGAACGAGATTATATCAGGTGCAGTGCAAATGACCAAAAGAGGCCAAATCGAAGCTCACAGATGTTGCAAAAGTCAGGAAAAAAGTCCAGGAGGAAGACACAACTTGGAGGGGAAGATATGAGGGACATGGCATGGATAGTTAAAAAAAAAAAAAAAAAAAAAAAAAACTCTTTCCCAAAGTCAAAAGCCAACAAAAGGCAAGGCATGCCATCAAGTTCAAGGACATCAAGCCAAGATTCCTCTCTTGGTCCCCATTGCAGGCATTTGTTTCCTTCCCGAAAGGAAATGAATTTTTCGGGAAGGGAAACGGAATCTTGCAAAATAGAAAAGAAAGGCTTACAAACACTCTGGAAAGGAGATAGGATTAATAAAAGGCAATTGCAAAAAAAGGAGAAAAAAAAAAATTCGGAAAATTGGGAGATTTATTGTCTTCAAAAATGGTCTGAGAGGAAATGAGCTGCAGTGCAAAAGACCAAAAACATGCCAAAACTAAGCTCACAGATGTTGCAAAAGCCAGGAAAAAGTCAAGGAGGAAGACACAACTTGAGGGGAAGATATGAGGGACATGCCATGGATATTTTTTTATAGAAACCAAAAAACCACCACCATAAAATCATTCCCAAAGTCAAAGCCATCAAAAAAGGCAGGCTGTATGCTATCAAGTGCAGGCACATGGAGCAAAGCTTGCCAAAATTGACCCCCGCTGAAGGTCAAAATAGAAAAGAAGTACTTACAAACACTCTGGAATGGACAGACCATCAAAAGGAATTGCAATTAGAGGAAAAAAAAAAAAATTTGAGAAATTTAGGGACTACAAGGAAATGGAACGAGATTATATCAGGTGCAGTGCAAATGACCAAAAGAGGCCAAATCGAAGCTCACAGATGTTGCAAAAGTCAGGAAAAAGTCCAGGAGGAAGACACAACTTGAGGGGAAGATATGAGGGACATGGCTGGGATAGTTAAAAAAAAAAAAAAAACCAAAAAACTCTTTCCCAAAGTCAAAGCCAACAAAAGGCAAGGCATGCCATCAAGTTCAAGGACATCAAGCCAAGATTCCTCTCTTGGTCCCATTGCCAAAATTGTTTCCCTTCCCGAAGGAAATGAAAAGGGAAGGGAAACGGAATCTTGCAAACCCGAAAAAGAAAGGCTTACAAACACTCTGGAAAGGAGATAGGATTAATAAAAGGCAAAAAAAAAAACCCCAAAATTTCGGAAAATTGGGAGATTTATTGTCTTCAAAAATGGTCTGTGAGGAAATGAGCTGCAGTGCAAAAAGACCAAAAACATGCCAAAACTAAGCTCACAGATGTTGCAAAAGCCAGGAAAAAAGTCAAGGAGGAAGACACAACTTGAGGGGAAGATATGAGGGACATGCCATGGATAATTTTTTAGAAAACCAAAAAAACCATCCCATAAAATCATTCCCAAAGTCAAAGCCATCAAAAGGCAGGCTGTATGCTATCAAGTGCAGGCACATGGAGCAAAGCACAAAATTGACCCCCGCTGAAGGTCAAAATAGAAAAGAAGTACTTACAAACACTCTGGAATGGACAGACCATCAAAGGAATTGCAATTAGAGGAGAAAAAAAAAGAAATTTGAGAAATTTAGGGACTACAAGGAAATGGAACGAGATTATATCAGGTGCAGTGCAAATGACCAAAAGAGGCCAAATCGAAGCTCACAGATGTTGCAAAAGTCAGGAAAAAAGTCCAGGAGGAAGACACAACTTGGAGGGGAAGATATGAGGGACATGGCTGGGATAGTTAAAAAAAAAAAAAAAAACAAAAAACTCTTTCCCAAAGTCAAAGCCAACAAAAGGCAAGGCATGCCATCAAGTTCAAGGACATCAAGCCAAGATTCCTCTCTTGGTCCCCATTAATGGCAAGATTCCGTTTCCTTCCCGAAAGGAAATGAAATTTTCGGGAAGGGAAACGGAATCTGCAAAATAGAAAAGAAAGGCTTACAAACACTCTGGAAAGGGAGATAGGATTAATAAAAGGCAATTGAAAAAACCCCAAAAATTCGGAAAATTGGGAGATTTATTGTCTTCAAAAAATGGTCTGTGAGGAAATGAGCTGCAGTGCAAAAAGACCAAAAACATGCCAAAACTAAGCTCACAGATGTTGCAAAAGCCAGGAAAAAGTCAAGGAGGAAGACACAACTTGAGGGGAAGATATGAGGGACATGCCATGGATAATTTTTTATAGAAAACGAAAAAAACCACCATAAAATCATTCCCAAAGTCAAAGCCATCAAAAGGCAGGCTGTATGCTATCAAGTGCAGGCACATGGAGCAAAGCTTGCCAAAATTGACCCCCGCTGAAGGTCAAAAGAGAAAAGAAGTACTTACAAACACTCTGGAATGGACAGACCATCAAAGGAATTGCAATTAGAGGAGAAAAAAAGAAATTTGAGAAATTTAGGGACTACAAGGAAATGGAACGAGATTATATCAGGTGCAGTGCAAATGACCAAAAGAGGCCAAATCGAAGCTCACAGATGTTGCAAAAGTCAGGAAAAAGTCCAGGAGGAAGACACAACTTGAGGGGAAGATATGAGGGACATGGCTGGGATACTTTTAAAAAAAAAAAAAAAAAAACCAAAAATCTTTCCCAAAGTCAAAGCCAACAAAAGGCAAGGCATGCCATCAAGTTCAAGGACATCAAGCCACATCTCTTGGTCCCCCCAAAATTGAAATTTCCTTTGGAAGGGCTGAAGGTCAAAACCCGAAAAGAAGTACTTACAAACACTCTGGAATGGACAGACCATCAAAGGAATTGAAAATTAGAGGAAAAAAAAGAAATTTGAGAAATTTAGGGACTTCAAAAAATGGAACGAGATTAAATCAGGTGCAGTGCAAAATGACCAAAAGAGGCCAAATCGAAGCTCACAGATGTTGCAAAAGTCAGGAAAAAGTCCAGGAGGAAGACACAACTTGAGGGGAAGATATGAGGGACATGGATGGGATTTTTAAAAAAAAAAAAACCAAAAAATCATTCCCAAAGTCAAAGCCATCAAAAGGCAAGGCATGCTATCAAAAGGAAATTGAAAAAGATTCCGTTCCTTTCCTGAAGGTCAAATTTTTTCGGGAAGGGAAACGGAATCTTGCAAACCCGAAAAGAAAGGCTTACAAACACTCTGGAAAGGAGATAGGATTAATAAAAGGCAATTGAAAAAAACCGCAAAAAATCCGGAAAATTGGGAGATTTATTGTCTTCAAAAAATGGTCTGTGAGGAAATGAGCTGCAGTGCAAAAAGACCAAAAACATGCCAAAACTAAGCTCACAGATGTTGCAAAAGCCAGGAAAAAGTCCAGGAGGAAGACACAACTTGGAGGGGAAGATATGAGGGACATGCCATGGATAATTTTTTATAGAAAAAAAAAAAAAACCACCATAAAATCATTCCCAAAGTCAAAGCCATCAAAAGGCAGGCTGTATGCTATCAAGTGCAGGCACATGGAGCAAAGCTTGCCAAAATTGACCCCCGCTGAAGGTCAAAATAGAAAAGAAGTACTTACAAACACTCTGGAATGGACAGACCATCAAAGGAATTGCAATTAGAGGAAAAAAAGAAATTTGAGAAATTTAGGGACTACAAGGAAATGGAACGAGATTATATCAGGTGCAGTGCAAATGACCAAAAGAGGCCAAATCGAAGCTCACAGATGTTGCAAAAGTCAGGAAAAAGTCCAGGAGGAAGACACAACTTGGAGGGGAAGATATGAGGGACATGGCTGGGATTTTTAAAAAAAAAAAAAAAAAACCAAAAACTCTTTCCCAAAGTCAAAGCCAACAAAAGGCAAGGCATGCCATCAAGTTCAAGGACATCAAGCCAAGATTCCTCTCTTGGTCCCCATTGGATTGCAAGATTCCGTTTCCCTTCCCGAAAGAAATGAAATTTCCTTTTCGGGAAGGAAACGGAATCTTGCAAAACCAAAAAAGAAAGGCTTACAAACACTCTGGAAAGGAGATAGGATTAATAAAAGGCAATTGAAAAAACCCCAAAAAATTCGGAAAATTGGGAGATTTATTGTCTTCAAAAATGGTCTGTGAGGAAATGAGCTGCAGTGCAAAAAGACCAAAAACATGCCAAAACTAAGCTCACAGATGTTGCAAAAGCCAGGAAAAAGTCAAGGAGGAAGACACAACTTGAGGGGAAGATAGGAGGGACATGCCATGGATAATTTTTAACTGAAACAAAAAAAAACCACCATAAAATCATTCCCAAAGTCAAAGCCATCAAAAGGCAGGCTGTATGCTATCAAGTGCAGGCACATGGAGCAAAGCTTACAAAATTGACCCCCCGCTGAAGGTCAAAATAGAAAAGAAGTACTTACAAACACTCTGGAATGGACAGACCATCAAAGGAATTGCAATTAGAGGAAAAAAAAAGAAATTTGAGAAATTTAGGGACTACAAGGAAATGGAACGAGATTATATCAGGTGCAGTGCAAATGACCAAAAGAGGCCAAATCGAAGCTCACAGATGTTGCAAAAAGTCAGGAAAAAAGTCCAGGAGGAAGACACAACTTGAGGGGAAGATATGAGGGACATGGCTGGGATAGTTAAAAAAAAAAAAAAAAAAAAAAAAACTCTTTCCCAAAGTCAAAGCCAACAAAAGGCAAGGCATGCCATCAAGTTCAAGGACATCAAGCCAAGATTCCCTCTTGGTCCCCATTGAATTAAAAGATTCGTTTCCTCCCGAAAGGAAATGAAATTTTTCGAAGGGAAACGGAATCTTGCAAACCCGAAAAGAAAGGCTTACAAACACTCTGGAAAGGAGATAGGATTAATAAAAGGCAATTGAAAAAACCCCAAAAATTTGGAAAATTGGGAGATTTATTGTCTTGGTCTGTGAGGAAATGAGCTGCAGTGCAAAAGACCAAAAACATGCCAAAACTAAGCTCACAGATGTTGCAAAAGCCAGGAAAAAGTCAAGGAGGAAGACACAACTTTGAGGGGAAGATAGGAGGGACATGCCATGGATAATTTTTATAGAAAAAAAAAAAACCACCATAAAATCATTCCCAAAGTCAAAGCCATCAAAAGGCAGGCTGTATGCTATCAAGTGCAGGCACATGGAGCAAAGCTTGCCAAAATTGACCCCGCTGAAGGTC
>JALJVW010002736.1:0-11305 GCA_024865655.1 Emberiza elegans
CCAGGTTTAAGACACTCATCCTGCTTGGCTGCCATATGATTTTATTCTCTGTGCAGCCATGTGTCAAACTAGTTCTCTTAATTCTAACTGCTTTGTTGGAGAATATTTCAAAATGACCTACCTCTCTGCTATTTCCATTAGGAATACTTTGAATTGACGGTAATAGCCAAGATCAAGAAATGTTTTTGAGGCAGGTCATGTTTATATTGGGTTGGATGTCTCTGCTGAAAAGACGGCAGGGAGACAAACCCCTGGAACAAAAAGTGGAGCAAAAGTGGAACTTTGGGATGAGCACTTTCCTACAAAGACAGGCTCACAGAATACTGGGCATCTAATGGAGAAAGCAAAGCTTCTTTTGCAGCTAAACGTGGTGCCATTGTTTGGTTTCCCAGCACTTCTTTTGTTGAAAGAGTAATATAAATCCCAAAATGCAAAACCCGACCAACTGGGACCTAGAAACAAAAGGCCTTGAAAATTTAACAGAAACAATTGCTTCCTTGGCAACAGATTCTAGGAAAGTTTCCAAGGGCCTTGTCAAGCAGTGAACTGGTAAGCTTCCTTTATCCATATTATTCAATATGGTCAGTTAGATGGAAATAAAAAAACAAAACAATCTTTTCAGAATAAAATACATGAGCAAATTTGTCGTGGGTGGCTGACCTTTATCATATCGTGTGTTTGTCTGGCGGCCCATACCCCCTAGCCCGTTTTGCTGCGGCGGGATTAATGAAAACCAAAGCAATGTGACTAGGGCATAGCAAAAGCTTTTTGGATCCTTATCCATGCTGATGGATTGATTGCGCGCAGCTGGAGTTCAGCCTTTGATGGCTGCTTTTTTTTTTTTTTTTTTCTGCTTTTATTTTGTGTTTTGGTTTTTCCTTTCTTGAGTTCCCTCTCTATCTTCGAAGGCCTGGACTGGCTCCGGACCGGACCTGACCTCAATTGCCACACCCCTGAGCTGAGAGAAGCTCAGCGCCCTCCACAGCACTGCCTGGTTTTCTTTTCTTTTTCTTGTTGGGAGTGTTCTTTGTCATTTGTCAATAAATAGGTTTTGTTTTCACTGTGCTCCTCAAGGAATTCCTTCGAGACAGTATTGGGGGAGGGGGTGGTTGAGGTTTGTTTTGGGGACTCCTTTTGGAGATTTTCTAATTTGTCCTAAACCAGGACATTCTTTTGGTCTTGCGTTGGCGGGAAATAGGAGGCCAAAGACAGTGGAAAAACCTATAACAATAATATTTTTTTAGTTGTTTTGTGGGCATATTGGTAATTCATAATGTCATTTGGGGTGGAAGCCTGCTGGTATTTCTGGTCCCTCGGGGTTTTGAAGTTTTAATACCTTTGTGGTCCCTAGGGTTATTTCCTTACCCGGAAATAGCTCTGGCGTTGTCCCTAATAAGTAGCTCTTGTGGGCGGAGGCACTAACCAGAATAGTCATGGGCTGGTCTTATGTGTGATGATTTGTCGGAGGTTTATAAAAATGCTGGACTTTGTTTCAGGAATGTATGGATTGTTGTCATGGCTGTGTACTCAGGTTTGTTGGGAGAGAAGAAGGGAAGGGCTTTTCAGCTTTCATTTTCTTCCTCTCCGAATTGTTGACATCTCTATTAGGAAATATTGAATTTCCCCTGAGTTTAAAAGAAACCATCTTTCTGGCATTTAATTTATTAAGCCTTTTTCTATACTGTCTGGAGTGTATATAAAATGAAAGCTGAGATTTCTAGAGTGTTAGAGAGACTCCTGATTCAGGAGTAAAACAAAACAGGAAAAATCTTGACTGGAGTGGGAAATGGCAGGATATGGGCCAGACTTTAAAGGAATTTTCTGATCCTATAGACTGGGACTTCCCATCTGATCAAATCCATAACCCAGTCAGAAGTGGCAAAGTATTTGAGGGAGAAATGCCATGGTGATACTAAGGAGGAAAGGATTACTGCAGTGAGCTGGGCCTTGGCGTTTGTTTACCGTACTCTGCTAGATACTGTGGGCAGCAGATAGCAGAAAGGGAACAGGGAGATAAGGTAGTTACTATCCCAGTGACCCAGGCTGCAGCTAACATCCCAGGCTCCAGGCTAGCAGCTGAATCAGACAATAGGCCTCAACCCATGGCTGTTGCAGCTAATACAAGAGGTGGAAAGTAAAAGACAAGACCGATCGAAAGGTGGAGGATGATGATGATGATGCAGAGAAGGACCTCACCAAAATCAGAGGCCACATCAAGGGGACACAGATTCTGGAGCCAATATTGACTCCCTTTTCTCTGAAGGACCTCAGAGGCCTAAGAAAGGATTACAGACGACAACCTGATGAATCTATAATTAGTTGGTTAGTCCGCCTTTGGGATGCTGCAGGGAGGTTACGATTTTGGATGGTACTGAAGGGAGGCATTTGGGATCCCTGTCACATGATCCTGTCATCGATCAAGGTATGATGAGCAGGGCTAGACCTCACAGTCTCTGGGAACGGGTCCTGGATGGTGTAGCACAAAGATACTTATGTGCAGATGATCTCTATATACAGCAGACACGGTGGAAGACCATAGAACAGGGATCCAACGTCTGAGAGAGATGGCGGTGGCAGAGCTCATTTTCTCAGATGATATAACAACTAGGAATCCGGACCTGGTACCATGCACACCTGTAATGTGGAGGAAGCTTTATGCGACTTGGGCCACCTGAATACGCCTTCTGCCCTAGCAATAATGAAGCGGATGATCCATATGAGACTGTGCTCGATATGGCGAAGAAGCTCCGAGCGTATGCAGATGCTGCATGGTCCAACTCATGCCAGAATTGCAGCAGTGGAAACCCGACTGCAGAAACTAGAGGACAAAATAGAGGAGAATCATAAGAAACTGCGGGAAGAGATTAAGGAGGACCTTATTCAAATCTCAGCTGTACAAATTAGAGGCCCTGGTATCCAACGCTACGCTCCTTTGATGGGGGAGAATTACATCCCACGGGCTGAGTTATGGGACTTTCTGTGAGTCTGGAGAAGACATGAGGAGATGGGATAGAAAACCCACCGCTGCTTTGGCACAACGGGTGCGTGTTTTGAAGGAAAGAGGAAGTATCACCAAAAGAGAGCAGTTCCGGTTGCTTTCGTGCCGAGATGTTAAGTATGATGATGACGATGACATGTCTGATCCTTTGAAGGAACTTCTAAGGCATACGCCCAAGGAAAGAAGGACAATCTGGCTTAGGGGGCCCTGCCTCTAGCCAGGGAGAGGCACAGGGAAACCGGGTCTTTTTGGAAGGTGGATCAGATGGCCTGGCAACATCAGAGCCACAAAACTATGAAGCATTGTTGACACTGGATCACAGTGTACCTTAATGCCATCGGAACACGTGGGGACAGAACCTGTTTCCATTGCTGGAGTGACGGGGGATGCAACAGTTGACTTTGGTGGAAGCTGAGGTGAGCTTGACTGGGAAGGAGTGGCAGGAACATCCGATTGTGACTGGTCCAGAGGCTCCGTGTATTTTGGGACATAGACTTCCTCCGAAATGGCTATTACAAAGATCCTAAGGGACTCAGGTGGCTTTTTGGAATAGCTGCAGTGGAGATAGAGGGTATTAAACAATTGAATACCTTGTCTGGACTATCAGAGAATCCATCTGCAGTAGGACTCTTGAAGGTGAAGAGGAGCAACGGTGCCATTGCCACCTCAACAGTGCACCTTGAGCGGTACCGGACGAATCCGAGATGCCTGTGATCCCCATCCACAAGATGATCAAAGGCTGGAGAGCCAAGGGTGGTCAGTAAAACCCACTCACCCTTTAACAGCCCCTATCTGGCCTGTGCGAAAATCTGACGGTGAATGGAGATTGACTGTGGATTATCGTGCCTTGAATGAAGTGACTCCACCACTGAGTGCGGCTGTACCAGACATACTGGAACTGCAGTACGAGCTGGAGTCCAAGGCAGCAAAGTGCACGCGACCATCGATATTGCTAACGCATTTTCTCCATTCCTCTGGCAGTAGAATGCAGGGCCTCAGTTTGCTTTCACATGGAGGGAGTGCAGTATACCTGGAACCGATTGCCCCAGATTTGGAAACACAGTCCTACCATCTGTCATGGACTGATCCAGGCTGCACTAGAAGAGGGTGAGGGCTCCAGAACATCTACAATATATTGATGATATCATTGTTTGGGGAACACGGCAATAGAAGTGTTCAAGAAAGGGAGAGAGGATCATTCATATTCTCCTGGAAGCCGGATTTGCCATTAAGAAGAGCAAAGTCAAGGGACCTGCCGAGAAATCCAGTTCTTGGGGGTGAAGTGGCAAGACGGACTGCGTCAGATTCCTGCTGATGTTATTAACAAAATCACTGCTATGTCCCCACCAACTGATAAGAAGAAACCCAAGCTTTCTTAGGTGCTATAGGTTTCTGGAGGATGCACATCCCTGAGTATAGTCAGATTGTGAGACCCCTTTATCTGGTTACCCGCAAGAAGAACGACTTCCATTGGGGCCCTGAGCAGCAGCAAGCTTTTGTCCAGATCAAGCAGGAGATCGCTCATGCTGTAGCCCTTGGTCCGGTCAGGACGGGACCAGATGTGAAGAACGTGCTCTACTCTGCAGCGGGAGCCATGGTCTGTCCTGGAGCCTTTGGCAAAGCTGCCTGGTGAGACCCGAGGCCGACCATTGGGATTTTGGAGTCGGAGCTACAGGGGTCTGAAGATAACTATACTCCGACAGAAAGGAAATCTTGGCCGCCTATGAAGGAGTCCAAGCCGCCCGGAGGTGATTGGTACAGAGGCTCAACTCCTTCTGGCACCCGACTACCGGTGCTGGGATGGATGTTCAGAGAAAGGTTCCCTCTACCCACCATGCCACCAGTGCTACTTGGAGTAAGTGGATTGCCCTCATTACACAGCGCTCAATTGGGAAGTTAAATCGCCCTGGGATTTTGGAAATAATTACAAATTGGCCTGAGGGTGAGAGCTTTAGTGTCGCGGATGAGGAACAAGAGCCAGTGACCCGGGTTGAGGAAGCCCATACAATCAGTTGCCAGCAGAAGAAACACGTTATGCTCTATTCACCGATGGTTCTTGTCGCGTCATAGGGATGAAACGGAAGTGGAAGGCAGCTGTATGGAGTCCCACTCGACGGGTTGCAGAGGCTACTGAAGGAGAGGGTGAATCCAGTCAATTTGCTGAAATCAAAGCTATTCAACTGGCCCTAGGTATTGCAGAGAGAGAAGTGGCCAAGGCTCTATTTGTATACCGATTCTTGGATGGTAGCCAACGCTCTATGGGGATGGCTGAAGAAGAGATGGAAACTGGGAACTGGCGCAGAGGAAAACCAATTTGGGCTGCGGAAGAGGTGGAAAGATATCGCCACTCGGTTAGAGAAGTTACCTGTGAAGGTTCGCCATGTAGATGCCCATGTCCCCAGAAGCAGAGCTAATGAAGAGCAGCAAAACAACCAACAAGTACATCAGGCTGCACAGATGGGGAGTTGAAGATAGATCTTGACTGGGAGCATAAGGGGAGAGTTATTCTTAGCACGATGGGCCCATGATGCCTCAGGCCACCAGGGTAGAGACGCCACCTATAAGTGGGGCACGAGACCGAGGGGTGGATCTGACCATGGACAGTATCTCTCAGGTTATTCGTGACTGTGAGACGGCGCTGCCATTAAGCAGGCCAAGCGGGTGAAGCCCCTCTGGTATGGGGGGGCGGTGGTCTAAGCCACAAGTATGGGGAGGCCTGGCAGATTGATTACATCACACTGCCTCAAACCCGCCAAGGCAAGCGCTATGTACTAACCATGGTAGAAGCCACCACGGGATGGTTGGAAACCTACCCTGTGTCTCATGCTACAGCCCGTAACACTATCTTGGGCCTCGAAAAGCAGGTCCTTTGACACGGTACTCCCGAGAGAGAATTGAGTCGGGATAATGGAACTCATTTTAAAACAATCTTATTATTACTTGGGCTAGGGAACATGGCATCGAGTGGTGTACCATATCCCCTATCATGCACCAGCTGCAGGAAGGTGGAAAGGTATAATGGATTGTTAAAACCACCTTGAAAGCATTGGGTGGGGGTCTTTAAGAAACTGGGAGCAACATTTGGCAAAGGCTACCTGGTTAGTTAACACTGAGGTTCCACCAACCGAGCGGGTCCTGCTCAGTCGGAGCTCCTTAATATAGTAGATGGGGATAAAGCCCCAGTGGCCCATGTCAGAGGTTTGTTGGGAAAGACAGTATGGATCAACCCTGCCTCGAGTACAGACAAACCCATCCATGGGATTGTCTTTGCTCAAGGACCAGGTTATACATGGTGGATAATGCAGAAAGATGGAACAACACGGTGTACCTCAGGAGACCTAATTGTAGGATGAGAGTCATATATGAATGTCATTGTTTGTTGAATGTAAGACAGAAGGAAACTGTAAGTGTCAAAGGTCTGAGCAAGTAAGATGAGAGGAATGCGTGGTAAAAGGTGTGAGTAAGTGAAATGAAAGTTTTTTTTGTATGTTCACGATATGGGATAAGGGGTGGAGTGTCGTGGGTTGACAGCCTTTATCCAATATCGTGTGTTGTGTCTAGCAGCTGCCCCCCCCGGCCGTTTTGCTGCGGCGGGACGGGGAGGGAGGGTGAATGTGACTGGGGCACCTTTGCTTTTGGCTTTTGCTGCTTGGCTTGCACGCTTGCTTGCTTGCTCGCTCCTGCCTCAGCTCTTAGCCGATAGCTGCTTTTTTGCTTTTTTTTCTGCTTTCTGTGCTGTTTGGTTTTTTTTTTCCTTTTCTTTCATTCCTCTTTCCCCCTGAAGATACTGGACCGGCCCGGACCTGACCTGGGACGTCCAGGACCCCGGAGTCTGCGAGAGAAGCTCAGCGCCCTCACAGCACTGCCTGGTTTTCTTTTCTTTTCTTGTGTTGGGAGTGTTCTTTGTCATTTGTCAATAAATAGGTTTTGTTTTCCACTGTGCTCCTCCGAGGAATTCCTTCCCGAACCCGGTATTGGGGGAGGGGTGGTTGGAGGTTTGTTTTTTAGGGGTCTCCCTTTTGGAGATTTCCCCTAATTTGTCCTAAACCAGGACAGGGATGAGCAAAAGCATCTGAGATCTGGCAGTAACTCCCTAACACCTGCCCTTTTCCACTGTTGGTAATTCTATCAGAACAAAAAATCTCACTTTACTGTGCAGTCACCCAGGATTACAGTGTCTGCTATCAAGCAGTCACATGCTGCTATTGTCAGAGAAGAGATGTGATTCAATAGGCATTGAGGTCTGAGTCCTTATAAAACTTCTTACAGCAATTACAATAAACTTAGAAGTTCCCTGTGCCACTTCTGCAGTGGTAGGAGGAAAAAAAAGGATAATAAATAACACTAGAAGCCAAATACACATGTGAGTGCACTGTAGCAAGGGCTAGGTTATTTAGGAAAAGAAGATAGCTGTAAATAGACTTGTTTCTTGTCAGGAAGGGTATGGTCAAAATATCTCCTACAAGATGGGAAAACTTGCATGTGCAGCAGTCCATGACAGGCACATGTTGTGCTAGACAGCTCCGTGCTGGAACAGTGCTTGCCTGATGGACATCCAACGTTGGAGTGATTTGTGATGGTAATGGCTCTGTCTGCTGCCTTCAAGCCCAGGCAGCAAGAGACAGATAGTGTCTCCAAGTGCTGTAACTTATTTCTTGTCAGCTGCTGGGAGCTGCTCAGCCATGCTGGCTTGGCCTCAGGGCTCTCCTCCCACTCAGGTGGGTCCCACGGTTTTGCCTGGCAGAGGAGGAAGGTGATGTGTGTAAATCTAGATTAAAATTGCCCTAACAGATCTGAGAGGCTACGATAACACAGATGCTGTGAGACTTGCTTCAAATAGCAACTACCTAAGCTTTCCTTGATTAGTAGGCAGCCATCAGACCAAAAAGGGCATCAAGCCCTCCATGTATTTTTGGAGTGAATATTGCCCCATGGCCACAGTCCTGAGGCACCTCACAACCTGATGTATATTTCCTGCCAGCATCCCAAGTGGTTTACCTTTTTCTTTCTGGTTCACAAACAGAACCAGGCTATGCCTTCACTACTTTTTATTATTAGGGCTGACCATTCTGCCCCAGGGGCTGGGTTCTCTGAGAGAAGACAGGGTTTTTTTTTTTCTATTGAATTGAGCACAAATTTATCCTTTTTTCACAATGATTTTAGAATTGCAACTAGAGAAGCAGCCTTTAGGCAGCCCCTGGTCCAAAAGAGGGCCAATCTCATACAGTTTAGAATGAAATTCCTTGGGGAAATGAAATATCTAGTGTCAAGAACACAGTTAACATTTGGGTAACACTTTTTGCAGCCCTGCAATGCTCAGATTTTCTTTGAATGTCTTCTAAAATTTTCCAGCAAACAGAAGACAATGTTGATCTAAATGCATACCTGTTATTAGAACCTGGGGCTTTCTTTTCAGGAAACTGGAAAGATGATGTTTACTACAAAACAGCATGAAAAGGGCAGAAAAGAATCTCTGTCAAGAGCAATCTCCATCTCTGCCCTTCTCTATCAGACACAGAGGCTCTGTGCAGGGGCTGAGGAGCTTCATCATGCAGCAGGTTTCAGTCTGCTGGCCAACAGAGTGGAATGTCATGTCTATTGCCAGTAGCCCATCCCCTGGGAGAGGGTTCCCAGGCATTGTACCTTGCTGCTCTCAATCCCAATCTCTGTGTCTGTTGAGCTCTGCACTCTGGAACCTGTCTTGCCTGTTGCCCAGCATTGTATTTTTCTGGGGGCTTATAAGTCTGCCAGAGGTTTACACAAACATTTTATTCCCCTTCCCAGGCCTCCCACTGAGCCAGGCCAAGGAGACAGATCATCCCACCCAGTCCTGGTCTTACGAGGGACAAAGAGCTGAGGGATGCCTTTGGAAAGGTAAGGGATAAGGACAGGGATGAGCAGACTTCCTTTCCTGTGGCTGTTCAGTCTTTGGCCCAAAATGTCACTGAAAATCATCATCTTCCACTCTTGGGGATGGGGATTGCCAGTGGGAATATATTGGACAGCTACAGAACCATTAAATTTGGCTATTTCCAGTGGTGCCAAGGTCCCTGGTTTGGAGAGAGGTGCCAAGGTCATGCCAGAAGCATTCTTTATTGTGTAAAGGCTGTTTTGGAGAAGTTCTGAATGGCAGAGCAAGCTACACATCAGTGAAGTGGGCAAAGTGCATCCTGCCGGAAGCAGAGAATCCCAAAGATTCTAATGATGCCCAGTGTAAGCAAGGCTGCAAAATCAAATGGGAGAGGTTGATTTTTCCTGGTTTGATGCAGTTGGCTGTACACTGCACAGCCCTCTCATTCTCAGCTTTCCTGCTCGGGAACATCAATGCTTCGGAGGCGGCTCTGTTTATTTTCAGAAGGTGCCTCCTTTTGGTCTCCTGGTCCATTCATTTCTGCACTCCACAGCTGGTCCATGTAAGTGAGAAACAGCTGCCCATCCTGGCCAGAGAGTGTTAGTGGCACATCTCTCTCTGACAGTGGACCATTTTATTGAACGCTATAAATATTGAAATTCATAGGCATGAAGCCATGGATTTTTAATAGGATCTGAACATTTGAGCTCACTTTGGCGTATCTGATACACTGCACGCCATTTGGTTCAGACTCATGAACAACTTTTCCAGAGATTTCATGGCTCTCCAATCCCAGGTAAAATGGAGTACAGACCCTGTGGGATGATATTTAGTGTGAATGTCACCCTGCATACAATGTGCATTTGGGATATGGACTTTCCAGCCCTGTGCTGTGTTAAACCATATGTTAATGTTTTCATACTCAGAAAAGATTAGATCAGGGACCAATAAAGTTTCAAAACTACAAATAATAGGCTAACCAAAATGAAATGTGAGGTATTCCTTAGCCTGAGTGTTTTGGGTTTTTTTCTCCCAAAGTCTCTGCAGTTTTTGTTTTCAAATGGAAATGCTGTTTTTTGCAGTAAGAAATGGGCACATTCATATTTTATAAGCTAATACATGTAAATTTTGTATTAGAGAGTAAACATCTCTATTAATTTGAAATTCATGGCATCTGATCTGGAGCAGAAGCAAAACACCATTCTGCAGTTTTCTATTTGTCAAGTAGTCCCTAGTAAGTGTTCAGTTAGTTGTAAAGAGCCAAACCCCAAACTAAGATAAACATATATATTATTTTTGATGTATTTTTTTTCTTCTTGCCAAGCCATCCATTTCTGCAGAGCGTCAGGAACCAGCCTTTTCCCTTTTGGAACCAAAACAATTTTTTTCATCTTCATCAATTAGAGAAGGATCAGAACCTTAATGAAAGAAACTGCATTAAAAATGGAGAACATATTTAAAATTCTCCAAAATGCTTTGAAAAAAAATGTTCATTTTTATGTGAGGTGTTGAGCCTGCCATGACATCCACAATGTTTTCCTCTCCTGGAGCTGTTTGGGCAGTAAATAACATGGTGCTGGCTGAGCAGTGGCTCAGGGAATGAAACAGGGCATTTGCTTTAGTTAGAGGTGTGGATCCCAGCTCCTGTGACAAGCAGGCTAAAAAGTTTTCTGAGCATGTGGAGTAAAGTGGGGGCTGGGGAAAAATAAGCAAAGCAGAAAAGACCTGCTGAGGACATTAACTTGGCACGTACATTTCTCAAAACTGCACTGCTTTTTAAGTTTGCTTCAGTATCTTTTTTGCAGTTGCTCTATTGTCTTCATTATAATTTAAAAAGAGGCAGGGACTGCAGCATCTTTAATAGTGAAGTCGTACTGTTTAGACAATGAGCTGTGTCACTGCTCAAGCCAGTCCCCCGGTTCCCAATCAGCAGTGTTATGTAAGGTGGCAGGTTAATAAATGCGACACACTGAAATCATTTGTACCAGATTATCTCTCCTTCCAAACTCTGACAGATGCTAAGTCCAGCTGGTAAAAAAAAAAAGTTTGAGGCGATCTGGGCCTCATATTAACGCACAATGTTGGCTACCAATGCTTGTTTTAATGAGTCGTTAATTGTCAAACTGCATGAGGAGGTACTTGGATTCAGTGTCAAATGGGTGCATATCAACAAATTAACAGGGAAAAAAAAACTAAACAAGGACCAAAAAACTTTTCTTACTGTCTTTTAAATAGAATATATTGTTTGGATACTACTAATCTCTCTTAATAACCACAAAGTTTGAAAATTGAAATCAAATTATTCCCCAGGCGTGTATTTTGGTTAAGGTGTTCTCAATGTGAGCCCTGGGACACTAGATTCCTGCACTGAAGAGGCTGGCTGAACAAGCCTCTGCAGCAGGAAAATTCAGCAGCAGCCTCTGAGATTGCTGAGGATGTCAGCCTGAGCCATCCTG
>JALJVW010002737.1:0-38616 GCA_024865655.1 Emberiza elegans
TCTCCCTGTATTTTTGCCTAGTTTTTTTGCACCATTTTTCCCTTCCTTTTTGTTCCCTTTTGAGGCCATTTTTTAGGCATTTTGCAGACCATGTTTTCACGCCTTTCTGCATGTCTTTTTTGCCTGTGTTTGGCCGTTTTGCCTTTTCTCCCAGTGTTTTTTGGCCCATTATTTTGGCCCTCTTTTTTGCCCTTTCTCTCTGTCTTTGCCCCATTTTGGGGCCATTTGCCCTTCTTCTCCCTGTCTTTTGGCCCATTTCTGGTTTTTATTTAGTTCAACCTTCGTGCTTTCTTCTATTTGGCTCATTCTTCCCCATTATTTGTAAATTTTCTCCTGTCTTTTCGGCCCATTTTTAAACATATTTTTTTCCATTTTGGCTCCATTTTTATGGTCTTTTGTTCCTGCCTATTTTGCTTCGACATTTGTAATTTGTCTCCTGTCTTTTTTTTCCCCATTTTGACCATTTTTTCCCATTTTACCGCTTTTTTAGCCATTTTTTGTTCTGTCTTCTGTTCATTTTTAGGTTTTTTTGTCTTTTCCCTGTCTTTGGTCCATTTTTGTGCATTTTTTGGCCAGGTTTTGCACTATTTTATCCCTTTTTTTTCCTTATATTTTGCCCTTTCCTGTCTTCCATGTTTTGTTTTCCACCATTTTTAAATTTCTCCCTATTATTTTGACCCATTTTGGGCCATTTTTCTCCCTCTATTTTGGGCCATTTTTCCATTCCTGTGTTTTCTCTTATTTTACCATTTTCATTTTTTCCCATTTTCATTTTAGACATTTTTTCGTATTTTGGCCCATTTTCTCCATGTCTTTTTGCCCATTTTTTTTTGACCCCATTATTTGCTTTTCCCCATTTTTTCTCCCTTGTCTGTCTTTGTTTTTTCCTGCCCACCTTTTTGACCTCCTTATTATTTTTTCCTTTATTTTTGGCCATTTTTTTATGCTTTTTTAAACATTTGCCCTTTGCCCATTTTTTTTATCCCCATTACTTTTTGGTCCATTTTTGGCTGTTTTGCCCTTTCTCCCTTTTTGGCCCATTTTTTAGCATTATTTTTTGCCATTTTTTCTCCCTGTCTTTTTAGTTTTGCCCTTTCTCCATCTTGTTTTTTTTTTTACTTTTTTTGTCTCCTTGTATTTTTTCCATTTTTCCCTCTCTCCCTTTTTATTTTGACCATTTTTTCTTTATCCATTTTTGGGCTATTTTTTGCCATTATTTTCCCTGTTTTTGACCTTTTCTCCTGTGTTTTTTTTTGCTGTTGCATTTTATTTTTTTCACAATTTTGCTCTTTTCTCCCTCTGTTTTTGGCCCATTTTATTTTTGCCAACCTTTCTCCTGTCTTTTTTTCCATTTTGAGGGCCATTTTTTTCCTTTTCTCCTTTTTTTTTTTTTCCATTTTTTTCCATTTTCCCATTTTTTGACTCGTTTTTGGGCCCATTTTTTGCCCTTTTTCCCTGTCTTTTGCCCTATTTGAGGACCATTTTTTTTGACCTTCTCTCCCTGTCTTTTTGCCCTTTGGGGCCATTTTTTGGCCCATTTTCTGTTTTTTATTTTGGCCATTTTTTTCTTCCTGTCTTTTTGGCCCATTTTTTGGCAACTTTATTTTTGGCCTTATTCCATTTTTTTTCTATTGTTTTTTCTTATGTTTTTTCCGCTTATTTGCCCATTTTCTCAATTTTTCTTTCCCCTGTATTTTGGCCCATTTTTTTTATTTTTCTCCATTTTTTGGCCCATTTTTGATCTTTTTTCTCTGTTTTTGGCCATTTTTGCCATTTTGCATTTTGTCTTTGTCCATGTTTTTTCACATTTTTTTTTGGCCATTTCCTGTCTTTTTTCTTTTTTTTAAATATTTTGGCCATTTTCCTGTTGCCCATGTTTTTCCCCATTTTTGACCATTTTCTCCCTTTTTTTTTCTCATTTTTTCCAAACCATTTTTTTCTATTTTTCCCATTTCTTTTTCCCAATTTTCGAGACATTTTTTGCCCATCCTTATCTCCCCATTTTTGGGGTCGTTTTATTTTTTCGTTTTGGCCCATTTTTTGGACTCATTTTGTTTGTCTTTTTCCATTTTTTGCCAACTGGGCTATTTTTTTCCTTTTCCTGTCTTATTTTTGACCCATTCTGTTTTGGCCTTTTTCTCCCTTTTTCCCCTGTCTTTTATCCCTTCTTTTTGGCCTCTTTTCCCTGTCTTTCCTTTGGGCCCATTTTCCCATTTTGGCTGTCATTTTTTTTTTTGCCCACTTTGCCTTTTCCCTTTATTTTGTCTTTTTTGCCATTTTTTTTCTCCATTATTTGACCCATTTGGGCTATTTTGTCTTTCTCACAGCCTTACCCATTGAGGACCATTTTTCCTTTCTGCCTGTTATTTTGGTCTGCTCCCATTTTGGCTTCTCCCTGTGTTTTTGGCCCTTTTTTCCATCATTTTTCCAATTTATTGCCCCTGTCTATTTGGCCCATTTTAGCTATTTCTTGCTCTTCTTCCCTGTATTTTTAATTCATTTTGGACCATCTTTTCCCATTTTGCCCAAATTTTTTTACTAAATTTTCCATGCCTTTTTCCCATTTGACCATCTTTTGGCCATTTTATTATTCCCTAACTTTTGGTCCATTTTTTGCCATTTTTTTTTCCCCTGTATTTTTTGTTCCCTCCATTTTTAGGCTGTATTTTTGGTTTTTTTTCCCTGTCTTTTGGTCTTCCTTTTTCCTCAATTTTACTCTTCTCTGTCTTTTGTTATTTTGACCCATTTTCCGATTTTTGGCCCATTTTTCTCCTGTATTTTCTCCCTGGTTTTGTGTGCATTTATCCCTTCATTTTGCCCCCCTCAATATTTTTCTTCCCATTTTTGAGGCCTTCTTTTGCCCTTTCTCCTGTCTTTTTAGCCCATTTTGTAGCTTTATCTCCTCCTTCTCCTGTCTTTTTTCCATATTTTTGGGGCATTTTTTCATTCTCCTATTATTTTTTGTTCAATTTTTTTGACCCTTTCACACATTAGGTTTTTGCCCTCTTTTACCTTATTTTTCCACATTATTTTGTCCCTCCTGTTTTGGCCCATTTTGGGGCTCATTTTTGACCATTCTCCTTGTCTTTTTGGCCTAATTTTTTGGGCCTTATTTTTTGTCTTTCTCCTGTATTTTTTTGTAGATATTTCATGGCCATTTCCATTTGAGGGATCGAATTTTGCCCTTTCTCCCTGTAATTGGGACCTTTTTTCCCATTTTTGCCTTTCTCCCTATTTTTTCCCATTTTTAACCTTCCCATTTTTTCATTCTCCTATCTTGTCCCTTATTTTGGCCCATTTTAGCCATTTTCCATCTTTTTTCCCTGCATTTTTGGCCCATTTGGAGTTGCCTTCTCCCTGTCTTTTTGCCCATTTTTTTTTTGGAGACCCTTTTTTTTGACCATCTTTTTCTATTTTTGGTTTGTTTCTGTGTTTTTTGCTCCATTTTTTGGGTAAAATTTTCTCCTTGTCTTTTGGCCCCATTTTGCCCTTTTCCTGTCTTTTTTTCATTTTTTGCTCCTTTTTCCCTATTTTTTTATGTTTTAGTCTTCTTTTTTTGTTTTTGCTCCCCTTTGCTCCATTTTTCTCAACTTTTTTGTCTCTTTTCGCCCACATATTTGAGGACCATTTTCCTCTTCTGCCTGTGATTTTGGCCTATTTTTCTGGCCTTTTTCCTAGTTTATTCCTTTTGCCTTTTTATTTTTTCTATAATTTTGCTTTTTTCTCCCTGTCTATTTATTCCATTTTTGCTTCTCCATTTTAGAACCATTTTTTTTCTTTTCTTCCTGTATCTTTTTAACATTTGAGGCCCCACTTTTGTTTTTTTACCCATTCCCTGTGTTTTTGCAATTTTTCCCCTTTATTTTGTTTTCCCCCAATCTTTTTGCCCTTTCTCCTGTGCTTTTTCTCCTTTGTCTTTTTGCCCATTTTTTGAACCATTTTCCCATTTCTCCATTTTATTTAGCCCATTTTTTTTTCCCGACATTTTTATTTTTTGCCAATTTTCTCCCATTTTATTCTCATTTTTCTCCATATCTTTTTTCCCATTTTTTTGACCATCTTTTCCCATTTTTGCCTCAAATTTTGGCCATTTTGCCCATTTTGGCTTTTCTCCTCATTTGGGACCGTTTTTTGAGCAATTTTTCCCTTTCTCCCTGTCTGTTTTATTTATTTTTGAGGCCTTTTTTGTCTTTTTCTCCTGTTGTTTTTGGCCCATTGTTGGGGCCGTTTTTTGCATTTCCTACCCTATTTTTGCATTTCTGGTCCGATTTTTTTTCCATTTTATTTTATCCCTTATTTCCTTTTTTCTTTTGGCTTTATCTTTTGGCCATTTTGTACATTTTTTCCATGTTTATTTTTGCCATTTTCTGGGCCATTTTTTGGCTGTTGTTTTGCCTTTTTCCCCTGTTTTTGCCTAGTTTTTTTGCACATTTTATCCCTTCCTTTCACTCAATGTTCTCCCTGTCTTTTTCATTTTGGGCCGTTTTGCCCTTTTTTCATCTTTTGCATTCCAATTTTGCCATATTTTTTGGGCTCATTATTTTGGCCCTTTTCCCATTTTTGCTCAATTTGGGTTTTGGACCATTTTTGCTCCGCCTGATACCTTATTTGACAATTTTTGCCCATTTTTTGGCCCACATTTGAGGCCATTTTTTGTCTTTTTCCCTTGTCTTTTTTGGCTAATTTTTGGGGCCTTTTCCCTATCTCCCTTTGACCATTTTTTTGCCTATTTTCAGGCATTTTTCCCATTTCTCAATTTTGTCTTTGCCTGTTATTTTCCATTTTCCCATCATTTGGCCCTTTCTCCTGTTTTAACCCTTCCTGGCCTTTTTTTGCTTTTACTTTTGGCCACAATTTTTGCTCTTTCTCCATGTCTTTTGCCCTTTTTGTCTCTTTTCTCACTGCATTTTTCAATTCAGAGACCATTTTTTACCATTTCTGCCCATTTTTGGCCCATTTTTCCAAAATTTTTTTTTTCCCTGTTTTTGGCCCATTTGGCCTTTTTTCTCCCTCTCTTTTTTTTCTTGCCCATTTTTTCCTTTTCTCCCTGTATTTTTTTTGCCCATTTTTTGTTTTCTCCTATTTTTTGTCCCATTTTTAGGGCCATTTTTTGCCCTTCTCCCTGTATTTTTTCCCCATTTTGGCCCATTCTTTCCGTTTCTCCTGTCTTTTTGGTCCATTTTTCAATATTTTTGCATTTCTCCCGGCCTTTTATTTTCCCCCTTTTCCTGTTTTTGGCCTTTTCTCCCTGTGTTTTTTTGCCAGGTTTTTGCACTATTTTATCCCTTATTTTTTCCTCAATATTTTGCCCTTTCTCCCTGTCTTTTTGGCCCATTTTTTGGGTCATTTTTTGCCCTTTCTCCCTGTCTTTTTGGCCCATTTTTTGGGTCATGTTTTGCCCTTTCTCCCTCTCTTATTTTCCTTTTTTTTGCCCATTTTTTCCCTTTTCTCCTTGTATTTTTTTGCCCATTTTTTGCCCTTTCTCCCTATTATTTTGACCCATTTTTGGGCCATTTTTTGCCCTTTCTCCTGGCCTTTTTGCCCTATTTTGGAGGACCATTTTTTCCCATTTTTGACCTTCTCTCCCTGTGTTTTTTGCCCCTTATTTTTACCATTTTCTCCCCATTTTTTCCACAATTTTTGCTCTTTCTCCCTGTCTATTTGGCCCATTTTTGGCCTTTTCTCCCTGTATTTTTGGCCCATTTTTGTGGCCATTTTTTTCCTTTGTTCCTGCCTATTTGCCCATTTTTTCCCATTACTTTTAATTTTCCCTGTGTCTATTTTTGCCCATTTTTGACCATCTTTTCCCATTTTAAGGCCATTTTTCTCTGTGTTTCATTGTAATTTTTGGGCCATTTTTTTGGGCCATTCCCTCTCTTTCTCCTGTTTTTTGCCATTTGGAGGCCAATTTTTGCCCTGTCTCCCTGTCTTATTTTCCCTTTTTTTGCCCATTTTTTCCGTTTCTCCCTCTCTTTTTTTGCCAATTTTTTTGCCATTTTTGTCCTTTCTCCCTATTATTTTGACCCACTTTTGGGCCATTTTTTGCCCTTTCTCACGGCCTTTTTTGGCCCATTTTGGAGGACCATTGTATGCTTTTTCTTCCTGTTATTTTAGCCCATTTTTCCCCAGTTTTGGCCTTTTCTCCCTGTGCTTTTTGCCCATTTTTCCCCGTTCTTTTCCTTTTCCCCATTACTTTTTGGTCCATATTTTTCCTCAGTTTTGCCCATTTTCTCCTGTATTTTTTCCCATTTTTCCCCTTTATTTACCGCTTCATTTGCCCATTTTTTTTTCAGCTTGTAATTTTTTCGTGGTCATTTTTGCCCATTTTGACCTTTTTTTTCCCATTTTGGCCATTTTGCCCTTTTACTCTGTGTTTTTGGCCCATTTTCTGGGCCATTTTTGCCCTTTTCTCCCTTTTGGGCCATTTAGACCTGTCTTTTGGTCCCTTTCTCCCTGTCTTATTTCCTTTTTTTCCCCATTATTTTTTGGCCTTTCTCCCCTTTTTTTTTTTTTGCCATTTTTTGATTTTTCCTATTATTTTGACCCCTGTATTTTTGCCCTTTTTGGGCCATTTTTGTCTCCATTTTTTCCTCTGTTTTTTTTTTTTATTTCCCCATTTTTTTTCCCTGTATTTTTTGCCCATTTTTCCTGTTCTTTTTTCCATTTTTCCTTTTCCCATTACTTTTTGCCCATTTTTGGGCCATTTTTCCCCTTTTTTTCTCCCATTTTGCCCTTTGTTACTGCCTATTTTCTCCATTTTTTTCCCATTCTTGTAATTTCTCCGTGTCTGTTTTGGCCCATTTTTGACCATCTCCCATTTTTGGCCATTTTTGCCCTTTTTCCTCCTGTGTTTTTCCATTTTTTTGCCCATATTTGCCCTTTCTCCCTGTCTATTTGGTGCATTTTTGGGGCCATTTTTTGCCCTTTCTCCCTGTCTTTTTGGGCCATTTGGAGGCCAATTTTTGCCCTGTCTCCCTGTCTTATTTCCCATTTTTGCCTCCATTTTTCCAATTTCTCTCTATTTTGTGCCTTTTTGCCATTTTTGTCCTTTCTCCTTATTATTTTGACCCACTTTTTGGCCATTTTGTCCCTTTTCCTTTTTTTACCCATTTTTTGTCATGTTATCTTTTTTCCTGTTTTTTTGCCATTTTTCCCTATTCTCCTATTTTTCTCCCTGTGCTTTGGCCCATTTTTTTCTCCTTTTCCCCATTTTTTGGCCCATATTTTTGGACCAGTTTTGCCCTTTTCCCTGTTATTTTTTTTTCCCATTTTGCCCTTTGTTCCTGCCTTTGCCCATTTTTCCCCATTCTTTTTTCTCCATGTCTGTTTTGCCATTTTTTTGGTCCATCTTTTATTTTTGGCCATTTTACCTAAATTTTGTTAATTTTTGCCCTTTTCTCCTGTGTTTTGGCCCATTTTTGCCATTTTTGCCTTTTTCCTGGCTATTTCCCATTTTTTCCCCCTATCTTTTCTCCGTGTTTTTCCTCCCATTTTGAACTCCATTTTTTCCATTTTGTCCATTTTTGGGACCATTTTTTCCATTTGGCCTTTTCTTCCTTTTTGCCCTTTTTATTTTTCCCTGGTTTTTTTTGCCAATTTTTGCCATTTTGTCTCATTATTTTGACCCACTTTGGGCCATTTTTCCATTTTTATTTTTGGCCCTTTTGGAGCCATTTTGCCCTTTTCTGTCTTTTTTCCCAGTTTTTTTTTCCCATTTTTTGGTCCATATTTTTTTTTTATTTTCTCCCTGTATTTTGGCCCATTTTTCTCCCTGTTTTTTTTTTTCCCATTTTTAATGGTCCATATTGTTTTTGCCCTTTTTCTCCTGTTTTTTTTTCCCATTTTTGGCCCATTTTTTCCATTTTTTTTTTTTTTGCCCATTTTTGACCATCTTTTTCCCTATTTTTTTTCCCATTTTGATCTATTTTTTTTCCCATTTTTTTTCTCCCTTTTTTTGCCCTTTTTTATCCCTCATTTTTTCCTATTTTGCCCTTTCTCTCCTGTATTTTTTCCCCATTTTTGCCCATTTTTTCCCTTTTTTTTTTAATTTTATTTTCTCCTTTTCCCTGTCTTTTCCCCATTTTTGGACATTTTTCCCCATTTTTCTCCTTTCTTTTGGTCCATATTTTTGGGCCATTTTTTCTTTCATTATTTTTGGCCCATTTTCCCATTTTTGGACCTTTTCTCCCTGTGTTTTTGTATTTTTTTTGCTCTATTTGATAATTTTATTTTTTCCACGTTTTGGCCCCATTTTGCCCTTTCTCCCTGTCTTTTTGGCCCATTTTCTTCCTATTTTCCATTTTTTGACTTTTTTTTTCCCTGTCTTTTTTGCCCTAATCTTTTTTTTGGCCATTTTGCCCTTTTCTCCTAATATTTTGACCCATTTTGGGCCATGTTTTGTCCCTTTCTTTTTTCATGGCCTTTTGGCCCATTTTGGAGGACTTTTTTTTTGCCCTTTCTGCCTTTTATTTTGCCCCTATTTTTTCCCATTTTGGCCCTTTTCCCTGTTTTTGCCCATTTTTTCCATTTCCCCATTTTGCCACAATTTTTGCTAATTTTTCCCTTGTCTATTTTGGCCCATTTTGGGGCCATTTTTGCCCTTTCTCCCTATTTTTTTGGCCCATTTTGAGGACAATTTTCCCTTTTATTTTTGGCCCTTTCTCCATTTTTTGGCCATTTTTTTTTTTTCTTCTCTTTTTTTGTAATTTTTTGCCCATTTTTCCTTTAATGTTTTTCCCATTTTTTGGCCATTTTCCCTTCTTCTCTGTGTTTTTGGCCCATTTTTGGCCATTTTGCCCTTTCTCCCTGTCTTTTTGCCCATTTTTGGAGCCATTTTTCCCCTTTCCCCTATCTTTTTTCCCATTTTTTGCCATGTTTTTTGCCCTTTCTCCCTGTCTTTTTGGCCCATTTTTCTGGGCAACTTTTTGCCCTTTCTCACGGCCTTTTTGGCCTATTTTGGAGGACCATGTTTTGCCTTTTCTGCCTGTTATTTTTGGCCTATTTTTCCCATTTCTGGCCATTTTTTTCTCTTTTTCCCTGTATTTTTGGCCCATTTTTGCCCATTTTTTCCCATTTTTTTTTTACAATTTTGCCTTTTTTTCTATTTGGCCCATTTTTTGGGCCCATTTTTTGCCCTTTCTTCCTGTCTTTTTGGGCCATTTGGAGGCCATTTTTTGCCCTTTCTCACGGCCTTTTTGGCATTGTTTTAAATTTTGGAGGATTTTTTGGCCATTTTCCTTTTTCTTCCTGTTATTTTAGCCATTTTTTCCCAGTTTTGGCCTTTTCTCCCTGTGCTTTTTTGCCCGTTATTAAAACATTTTCCCCCCCATTTTTTCCACAATTTTTACCATTTCTCCCTGTATTTTTGGCCCATTTTTTGAGCCATTTTTTGCCCTTTCTTCTTGCCTATTTCCCCATTTTTTTCCTTATTACTTGTAATTTTCTCTGTCTGTTTTTGGCCCATTTTTTTGACCATCTTTTTCCCATTTTTGTCAAATTTTTGCCAAATTTTTACCATTTTTTGCACTTTCTCCCTCTATTTTTGGGCTCATTTTTGGGGCCATTTTTTCCCTTTCTCCCTGTATTTTTTGGCCCATTTTTGTAGCCTTTTCTGCCCTTTCTCCCTGTCTTTTTGGCCCATTGTTCTGGGCCATTTTTTGCATTTCTTACCCTTATTTTTGGCCCATTTTCCCTGTTTTTGGCCTCTTCTCCCTGTGTTTTTTGCCCGGTTTTTACGCTATTTTATCCCTTATTTTTTCCACAATTTATTGTTCTTTTTCCTTGTCTTTTTGGCCCATTTTGGGGCCATTTTTTGACCTTTTCTCCCTCTCATTTTGGCTAATTTTTGGGGCCAGTTTTTTCCCTATTCTCCCTCTCTTATTTTCCTTTTTGTTTGCCTATTTTTTTGCCATTTTTTGCCCTTCCTCCCTATTATTTTGACCAATTTTTGGGCCATTTTTTGCCCTTTCTCCCTGTCATTTGGGACCATTTTGGGCTGTAGGAGCCTGAATATATATGTAGTATAAATGGCCCATTTTTCAATATACATATTTTATACCTGTACTTGAATATCTTTACCCTGACTGTCTTTTCCTTGATGGGCTGCAGCTGTGATGTTCTTCATTGGGCTGCAGCTGTGGTTTGTCAAGGTAACTAGGATTCTGGGCTTTTTTGTCAGGCAGAACGGAGGAGCCCTGAGTAAGGAAGATCCTGAGCTTGTGCTGTGAAGATCTGCCGCCCACAAGACAACAATGAGAGGTACAGGACTTATGAAATATGTTAAATACAACAACATGGCACTTATCTAATATGTTAAATACAACAACATGGCACTTATCTAATATGTTAAATACAACAACATTGGACTTAGGTAATACGTTAAATACAACATTGGGACATTTTTTGCCCTTTCTCCCTGTCCTTGTGGCCCATTTTGGGTCAATTTTTAACCCTTCCTGCCTTTTTTTTGCCTTACTTTTTGGCCGTTTTTTGCCCTTTCTCCCTGTCTTTTTTGCCCACTTTTTAGACCATTTTTTGCCCTTTCTCTCTGTCTTTTTCCCATTTTTTGGCCTTTTTTTTTTGCCCTTTCTCCATGTGTTTTTTGCCCACTTTTTGCCCTTTCTCACTGTATTTTTGGCTCAATTGAGGGATCATTTTTTGCCCTTTCTGCCTGGTATTTTTGCCTATTTTTTCCAAAGTTTTTGGCCTTTTCTCCCTGTCTTTTTTGGCCCATTTTTGTCGCCTTTTTTTGCCCTTTCTCCCTTTGTTTTTTGCCCATTTTTTGGGGGTATTTTTCCCATTCTCCTTGTCTTTTTGTTCCATTCTTTCGGCCATTTTTTGCCATTTCTGCATGACTTTTTGCCCACTGTTTTTGGCTGGATTTGTCCTTTCTCCTTGACTTTTTGGCCCATTATTTTGGCTCATTTTTTGCCCTTTCTCTCTGTCTTTTTTGGCCCATTTTTGTGGCCTTTTTTTTGCCCTTTCTCCCTCTGTTTTTTGCCCATTTTTGAGGGTCTTTTTTTCCCTTTGTCTTTTTCTTTTTGTTCCATTTTTTCGGCCATTTTTTGCCCTTTCTGCATGTCTTTTCTGCCCATTATTTTGGCCATTTTTTGCCCTTTCTCCCTATCTTTTTGGCCTATTTTATGGGCCATATTTTTTCCCTTTCTCCCTGTTATTTTTGTGCATATTTTTGGCCATTTTTTGCCTTTTCTCCCTGTCATTTGGGAATATTTTTGGAGCCATTTTTTTGCCCTTTTTCTTTCTGTATTTGCCCATTATTTTGGCCATTTTTTGCCCTTTCTCCCTGTCTTTTTGGTCCCTATTTTTCAGGCCATTTTTTCCATTTCTTACCATTATTTTTGCCCCATTTTCCCCATTTTTGGACTTTTCTCCCTGTGTTTTTTGCCAGGTTTTTGCACTATTTTATCCCTTCTTTTTTCCACAATATTTTGCCCATTCTCCCTGTCTTTTTGGCTCCTTTTGGGGACATTTTTTGCCCTTTCTCCCTGTCTATTTGGCCCATTTTTGGGGCCATTTTTTGCCCTTTCTCCCTGTATTTTTGGCCCATTTTTGGGGCCATTTTTTCTTTTGTTCCTGCCTATTTGCCCATTTTTTCCCATTACTTCTAATTTTCCCTGTGTCTCTTTTGCCCATTTTTGGACCATCTTTTTCCCATTTTTGGCCATTTTTTGCCTTTTTTCTCTGTGTTTTTGGCCCATTTTTCTGGGCCATTTTTTGCCCTTTCTCCCTGTCTTTTTGGCCCATTTTGGGCCATTTTTTGCCCTTTCCTCCCCTGTTTTTTTCCCATGTTTTGGGGCCATTTTTTTCCCTTTCTTCCTGTCTTTTTGGCCCATTTTTCTGGGCAACTTTTTGCCCTTTCTCACGGCCTTTTTGGCCTATTTTGGAGGACCATTGTATGCTTTTTCTTCCTGTTATTTTAGCCCATTATTTTCCAGTTATCGCCTTTTCTCCCTGTCCTTTTTTGTCCCGTTTTTAAAATATTTTCCCCCCCATTTTTTCCACAATTTTTACCCTTTCTCCCTGTATTTTTGGCCCATTTTTGGGGCCATTTTTTGCCCTTTCTTCCTGCCTATTTCCCCATTTTTTTCCTTATTACTTGTAATTTTCTCTGTCTGTTTTTGGCCCATTTTGTTGACCTTCTTTTTCCCATTTTTGTCAAATTTTTGCCAAATTTTCACCATTTTTTGCACTTTCTCCCTCTATTTTTGGGCTCATTTTTGGAGCCATTTTTTCCCTTTCTCCCTGTATTTTTTGGCCCATTTTTGTGGCCTTTTCTGCCCTTCCTCCCTGTCTTTTTGGCCCATTGTTCTGGGCCATATTTTTGCATTTCTTACCCTTATTTTTGGACCATTTTTCCTGTTTTTGGCCTGTTGTCCCTGTGTTTTTTGCCCGGTTTTTGCGCTATTTTATCCCTTATTTTTTCCACAATTTATTGTTCTTTTTCCTTGTCTTTTTGGCCCATTTTGGGGCCATTTTTTGACCTTTTCTCCCTCTCATTTTGGCTAATTTTTGGGGCCAGTTTTTTCCCTATTCTCCCTCTCTTATTTTCCTTTTTGTTTGCCTATTTTTTTGCCCTTTCTCTTTGTATTTTTTTGCCCATTTTTTCCCCATTTTTTCCCCTTCCTCCCTATTATTTTGACCAATTTTGGGGGCCATTTTTGCCCTTTCTCCCTGTCATTTGGGACCATTTTGGGCTGTAGGAGGCCCTGAATATATGTAGTATAAATGGAGGAGGCTTTCAATATACATATTTTATACCTGTACTTGAATATCTTTACCCTGACTGGTCCTAGTTATCCTTGATGGGCTGCAGCTGTGATGTTCTTCATTGGGCTGCAGCTGTGGTTTGTCAAGGTAACTAGGATAAAAGGGGAGTGGGCTGGCCAGTCAGGCAGAACCTTGGAGGAGCCCTGAGTAAGGAAGATCCTGAGCTTGTGCTGTGAAGATCTGCCGCCCACAAGACAACAATGAGAGGTACAGGACTTATGAAATATGTTAAATACAACAACATGGCACTTATCTAATATGTTAAATACAACAACATGGCACTTACGTAATATGTTAAATACAACATTGGGCCATTTTTTGCCCTTTCTCCCTGTCCTTGTTTCCCATTTTGGGTCAATTTTTTACCCTTCCTTCCTGTCTTTTTGGCCCATTATTTTGGCCATTTTTTGCCTTTTCTCCCTGTCATTTGGGACCTTTTTTTGGGCCATTTTTTGCCCTTTCTCCCTGTCTTTTTGGCCCATTTTTGAGCCATTTTTTCCCATCCTTCGTGTGTATTCGCCCATTTTTTCCCCATTATTTGTAAATTTTCTCCTGTTTTTTGCCCATTTTTGGACCATTTTTCCCATTTTTGGCCTTTTTGCCAAATTTTGGCCATTTTTGCCTATTCTCCTTTTTTTGCCCATTTCTGGGGCCATTTTCCCTTTTTCCCTGACTTTTTGGCCCATTTTTGGGCCATTTTTGCCCTTTTCTCCATGTCTTTTTGCCCATTTTGGGGCCATTTTTGCCCTTTCTCACTGTCTTTTTTGCCCATTTTCGGCCATTTTTTGTTTTTTCTCCCTCTTTTTTGCCCATTTTTGGCCTTTTAATTTTTTCCCTGTCTTTTTGGCCCATTTTTTATTTTATTTGTAATTTTCTCCCATCCTTGGGCCCATTTTTGACCATCTTTTTCCCATTTTGCCAATTTTTGCCCATCTTTTTGGCATTTTTTGCCCTTTCTCCCTCTGTTTTTTGCCCATTTTTGGGGGGCATTTTTTCCCTTTCTCCTTGTCTTTTGTTTTGCCATTTTTGCCTTTCTGCATGTCTTTTTGCCATTTTGGCCATTTTTGCCCTTTCTCCGTCATTTGGGACCGTTTTGGGGCCATTTTTGCTCTTCCTTTGTTGGCTAAATTTTTGCCTTTTTTGCCCTTCTTTGTTTTTTTTTTGGGGCCCTTTTGGGTTTTCCCTTTTTCTCCCTGTCATTTGGGACCATTTTGGGCTGTAGGAGGCCCTGAATATATGTAGTATAAATGGAGGAGGCTTTTTGGGGCCATATTTTTACCTGTGCTTGAATATCTTTACCCTGACTGGTCCCTAGTTATCTTGATTCAGCTGTGATGTTCTTCATTGGGCTGCCCTGTCTTTTGTCAAGGTTTTAGGATAACCATTTTGGCTGGCCAGTCTTTTTTGGGAAGATCCTGAGCTTGTGCAGGACTTCTGAAGATTGCGCCCAAGACAACTAAATGTTAAATACAGGACTTATGATTTATTTTTGGCACTTATCTTTGTTTAATTACAACAACATTTTTACCATATTTACAACATTGGGCCATTTTTGCCCTTTCTCCCTGTCCTTTTGGCCATTTTGGGTCAATTTTTTCCTTTTCCTATTTTTTTGCCCCTTTTGCAGGATTTTTTTGCCCACAGTTTTTGGCCGTTTTTGCCCTTTCTCCCTGTTTTTGGCCCATTATTTTGGCCATTTTTTGCCCTTTCTCCCTGTCTTTTTGGCCCATTTTTGGAGCCATTTTTTGCCCATCCTTCGTGCCTATTTGCCCATTTTTTCCCCATTATTTGTAATTTTCTCCCTGTCTTTTTTGCCCACGTTTTGGACCATCTTTTTCCCATTTTTGGCCATTTTTGCCAAATTTTGGCCATTTTTTGCCCTTTCTCCCTGTCCTTGTTTCCCATTTTGGGTCAATTTTTTACCCTTCCTCCCTGTCTTTTTGGCCCATTATTTTGGCCATTTTTTGCCCTTTCTCCCTGTCATTTTGGGCCCTTTTTGGGCCATTTTTGCCCTTTCTCCCTGTCTTTTTGGCCCATTTTTGGAGCCATTTTTTGCCCATCCTTCGTGTGTATTTGCCCATTTTTTCCCCATTATTTGTAAATTTTCTCCCTGTCTTTTTTGCCCATTTTTTGGACCATCTTTTTCCCATTTTTGGCCATTTTTTGCCAAATTTTGGCCATTTTTTGCCTATTCTCCCTGTCTTTCTTGCCCATTTCTGGGGCCATTTTTTCCCTTTTCTCCCTGACTTTTTGGCCCATTTTCTGGGCCATTTTTTGCCCTTTCTCCATGTCTTTTTCACCCATTTTGGGGCCATTTTTTGCCCTTTCTCACTGTCTTTTTTTGCCCAATTTTCGGCCATTCGTTGCCCTTTCTCCCTCTGTTTTTTGCCCATTTTTGTGGCCTTTTTGCCCTTTCTCCCTGTCTTTTTGGCCCATTTTTTTCCCATTATTTGTAATTTTCTCCCTATCCTTTTGGCCCATTTTTTTGACCATCTTTTTCCCATTTTTGTTAATTTTTGGCCATCTTTGTGGCCGTTTTTTGCCCTTTCTCCCTGTCTTTAGGCCCAGTTTTTTGGCCATTTTTTGCCTTTCTTACCATTATTTTTGGCCCATTTTTCCCATTTTTGGCCTTTTCCTCCTGTGTCTTTTGCCAGTTTTTGGGGCCATTTTTTGCCCTTTCTCCCTGTCTTTTTGGCCCGATTTTTGACCCATTTTTTGCTCTTTCTCTCTGTCTTTTTCTGCCATTTTTTGGCCCATATTTTGCCCTTTCTCCACGTCTTTTTTGCCCACTTTTTGGGCCATTTTTTGCCCTTTCTCTCGGTCTTTTTTGCTCACTTTATGGGTCATTTTTCCCTTTCTTACTGCTATTTGGCCCACTTTTTGGGGCCTTTTTTTGCCCTCTCTGGCTCTTATTTTCGGCCCATTTTCCCCATTTTTGGCCTTCTCTCCCTGTGTTTTTTGCCCTTTTTCTTTACCCTTTTCCCCCCCTTTTTTTCCAAAATTTTTGCCCTTTTTCCCTGTGTTTTGGCCCATTTTTGTGGCCTTTTTTTGCCCTTTCTCCCTGTCTTTTTGCCCATTTGCAGGACCAATTTTTGCCCTTTCTCCCTCTGTTTTTGCCCATTATTGTGGCCATTATTTTCCCTTTCTCCCTGTCTTTTTGGCCCATTTTTCCCCATTCTTTTACTTTTCCCCCTTACTTTTTTTGTCAAATTTTTATTTTTTTTTGCCCTTTTCTCCCTGTCTTTTTCCACCCTTTTTTGGGCCATGTTTTTTCTTTTTCTCCCTGTCTTTTTTGGCCCGTTTTTGGAGCCATTTTTTGCCCTTTCTCCCTCTGTTTTTTGCCCATTTTTGTGGGGCATTTTTTCCCTTTCTCCTTGTCTTTTTGTTCCATTTTTTCGGCCATTTTTTGCCCTTTCTGCATGTCTTTTTTGCCCATTATTTTGGCCATTTTTTGCCCTTTCTCCCTGTCTTTGTGGCCCATTTTGGGTCAATTTTTTGCCGATCCTCCCTGTCTTTTTGGCTATTTTTTTGGCCATTTTTGCCCTTTGTGCGTGTCTTTTGGGACCGTTTTTGGAGCCATTTTTTGCCCTTTCTCCCTGTCTTTGTGGCCCATATTGGGTCAATTTTTTTCCCTTCCTTCTTGTCTTTTTGACTAATTTTTTGTCCATTTTTTTCCATTTCTCCATGTCTTTTTTGCCCACTGTTTTTGGCCATTTTTTGCCCTTTCTCCCTGACTTTTTTGCCCATTTTGGGGTCCATTTTTTGCCCTTTCTCCCTATGTTATTTGCCCATTTTACGGGCCATATTTTTCCCTTTCTCCCTGTGATTTTTTTGCATATTTTTGGCCATTTTTGCCCTTTATCCCTGTCATTTGGGACCGTTTTTTGAGCCATTTTTTGCCCTTTCTCCCTCTGTATTTGCCCATTTTTTGGGCCATTTTTTGCCCTTTCTCCCTGTCTTTGTGGCCCATTTTGGGTCCATTTTTTGCCGTTCCTCCCTGTCTTTTTGGGTAATTTCTTTTGCCATTTTTGCCCTTTCTCCCTGTCATTTTTTCCCACTGTTTTTGGCTGGTTTTTGCCTTTTCTCCCTGTCATTTGGGACCGTTTTTTGGGCCATTTTTTGCCCTTTCTTCCTGTGTTTTTGGCCCATTTTTGGAGCCATTTTTTGCCCATCCTTCATGTGTATTTGCCCGTTTATTCCTCATTTTTGTAAATTTTCTCCCCGTCTTCTTTGCCCATTTTTTGGACCATCTTTTTCCCATTTTTGGCCATTTTTTGCCAAATTTTGGCCATTTTTTGCCCTTTCTCCCTGTCTTTTTTCCCCACTTTTTGGGCCATTTTTTGCCCTTTCTCTCTGTCTTTTTTGCCCACTTTTTGGGCCATTTTTTGCCCTTTCTCTCTGTCTTTTTTCTCATTTTTGGGCGGTTTTTTGCCCTTTCTCCCTGTCTTTTTTGCCCACTTTTTGCCCTTTCTCACTGCCTTTTTGGCTCATTTTAGGGGACAATTTCTTGCCTTTTCGGCCTTATTTTTTTTGCCCATTTTTTCCCATTTTTGGCCTTTTCTCCCTGTCTTTTTTTACCGTATTTTTGTGTCCTTTTTTGCCCTTTCCCCCTCTGTTTTTGGCCATTTTGGGGGGGCGTTTTCTCCCTTTCTCCCTGTCTTTTTGTTCCATTTTTTCGGCCATTTTTTGCCCTTTCTCCCTGTCTTTTTGGCCCATTGTGGGGACCATTTTTTGCCCATTCTCCCTATCTTTTTGGCCTATTTTATGGGCCATATTTTTCCCTTTCTCCCTGTGATTTTTATTATTTTTGGCCATTTTTTGCCCTTTCTCCCTGTCATTTGGGACCGTTTTTGGAGCCATTTTTGCCCTTTCTCCCTCTGTATTTGCCCATTTTTGGGCCATTTTTTGCCCTTTCTCCCTGTCTTTGTGGCCCATTTTGGGTCCATTTTTTGCCGTTCCTCCCTGTCTTTTTGGCTATTTTTTTGGCCATTTTTGCCCTTTCTCCATGTCTTTTTGCCCACTGTTTTTGGCTGTTTTTTGCCCTTTCTCCCTGTCTTTTGGCCCATTATTTTGGCCATTTTTTGCCCTTTCTCCCTGTCATTTGGGACCATTTTTTGGGCCATTTTTTGCCCTTTCTCCCTGTCTTTTTTGGCCCATTTTTGGAGCCTTTTTTTGCCCATCCTTTGTGCGTATTTGCCCATTTTTTCCCCATTATTTGTAATTTTCTCCCTGTCTTTTTTGCCCACGTTTTGGACCATCTTTTTCCCATTTTTGGCCATTTTTTGCCAAATTTTGGGCATTTTTTGCCCTTTCTCCCTGTCTTTTTGGCCCATTTTGGGGCCATTTTTTGCCCTTTCTCACTGTCTTTTTGACCCATTTTATTTTGGCCATTTTTTGCCCTTTCTCACTGTCTTTTTTTGCCCTATTTTTGGCCATTTGTTGCCCTTTCTCCCTATAATTTTGGCCCTTTTTTCTGGGGACATTTTTGCCCTTTCTCCCTGTCTTTTTGGGCCCATTTTTGGTGGCCATTTTCTTCCCTTGCTCCCCGACTTTTTTGCCAAGTTTTGGGCCATTTTTTGCCCTTTCTGCCTGTTATTTTTGGCCCATTTTTTCCCATTTTTGGCCCTTTCTCCCTCTGTATATGCACATTTTTGGGGCCATTTTTGCCCTTTTTCCCTGTCTTTTTGGCCCACTATTTGGGCCATTTTTTGCCTTTTCTCTCTGTCTTTTTTCCCATTTTTGGGCCTTTTTTTTGCCCTTTCTCCATGTCTTTTTTGCCCAATTTTTGCCCTTTCTCACTGCCTTTTTGGCTCAATTTGGGGGACCATTTTTGCCCTTTCTGTCTGGTTTTTTTTGCCCATTTTTTCCAAAATTTTTGGCCTTTTCTCCCTGTCTTTTTTCGCCCATTCTTTTGGTCTTTTTTTGCCCTTTCTCCCTCGGATTTTTGCCCATTTTTGGGGGCCATATTTTCTCTTTCTCCTTGTCTTTTTGTTCCATTCTTTCAGCCATTTTTTGCCCTTTCTGCATGTCTTTTTTGCCCACTGTTTTTGGCTGTTTGTTGCCCTTTCTCCCTGTCTTTTTGGCCCATTATTTTGGCCATTTTTTGCCCTTTCTCCCTGTCTTTTGTGGCCCATTATTTTGGTCATTTTTTGACAGAGTAGTAAGTAAGAAAGGGGAACCACGACGTGAGTGTGGAAAACTAAGGTTTTTCCTGGTACTGAAGATCTCTTTGTTTGTTGCCGCCAGAAATGGCTCAGGGGAAAAGTAGGTTCTTTGACCCAGGGGCTGCGGATTGTGTGAAAAATCTGCAGGAGTTTAGAGTATCTGGGAACCGTGAGGGGGGATTCTCTGGAAGGGAGCATTCCTCAGGACAGCCCACTGGGGATGATGATACGGTTTTGGGATGAATGGGAATCTCGAAGAGGAAAAAGTAAACAGAAAATTATTAAGTATTGTATGTTTGAATGGACAAAAGAAATGATCCGAAAAGATAATTTATATTGGTCCAAGTTCAGATCATTTGAGGATTGGATTTGCCAGGCTCTAAATATATATGTGAATTCAAAAGACCCTGTTAATCAGGAGGAGAGTGAGTATGCTGCCTTATGGAGTCCTGAGGGGAGAAGTAAGTCTGTTGTTCAGAGGCAGGACAGGGGACATAATATAGGAAAAGCTTTGAGTGAGCACCAGAAAAAAGATGAGTCCCCGGCAGAATAGTTAGAAAGATCAAAAAGAGACTTGCAATTATATTCAGGTATAGATACTGATACTGCAATAGGACAGGTTCTGTTAAAAACACAGTTTGTAACCAGATCTTGGGGTGACCTCAGGAAGAAGCTGGAAAAATTAAAAGATGGCAGGACAGGGGACTTCAAGAGTTACTGAAAGAAGCACAAAGGGTGTATGTCCAAAGAAATGAGGAAAAGCTGAAAACAGATGCCAGAATTTTAGTGGCAGCAGTTCAAGAAGTGCAGGCAGCTTTGAATACAGAAAAATATGCAGGGAAAAACAAACAGCTGATGTCAGGACCTGTGCAGTTTTCCCACCACAAGAAAGGGCACTTACAAAATTCTTGTCCTAATTTAAAGGGTACAGGACCTACCTGTTTTTATTGTCATAAAAAGGGGCACCTGCAGAAAAATTGCAGAAAGAAACAGCAAGATGAGAAAACTTCCCAGGAGAATCAGAGAGGTCAGGAGTTCTGTTCAATGAAGGGGACCGAAACGTCACCAGGAGAGGCTTTGATAAAGCTAAAAATAGGTCCTAATAGTGAAGAAGTTATATTTTTAGTAAATACAGGAGTTTCTCGGTCCACAGTGCCAAAATTACCCCAGGGATGTGAGATAAGTCGTGAGCAAGTTCCAGTAATAGGAATTACGGGAGAGGTTTTTCCCGTTCCTGTAATAAAAGGGGTGCAAATTGAAATAGATAACAAATTTGGAGTAAATGATTTATTGTTGATACCAGAGGCCGAGAATAATTTGTTAGGCAGAGATCTAATAATAGATCTAAATTTACAGATAAAATCCTGTGAAGGAAAACTTAAAATTTATTCTTTAACTGAAGAGGATAATCTGGAAATTAATGATACAGGTTGGCATTCGGGTGAAGTGGGAAAAAGCTTGGGGTAAAGGAGTCTGGTCCCCTTAGTCCCTCCTGGTCAGCACAAGCCTGTGAATTTTATGCATTACTCTGTGCATTACTAATACTAAAAGGGGCGAGAAGGGACTCTTTATACAGACTCCAAATATGCTTTTAGTGTAGTATATACTTTTAGAAAAATTTGGAAGGAAAGGGGACTTATAAACATTCATGGGAAAGGGTCAGTACATGGGGAATTGATAATTCAGATACTTGAAGCTTTAAAAAGCTCAAAGAAAATAGATTAGTTCATGTAAAGGGACATCAGAGAGGGGGAGGGATATTAGAGTCAGAGGGAATAATTTGGCCAATGAAGAAGCAAAAAGAGCGACCTTAAGAAAAAGAGATACTGAAATCATGACCTTACAAGAAACAGAAATTCAGCAGGAGGCACTTTCCTTTCTGCTAGCAGAACTGGCAGCTATAAAGAAATTAGGAGCAACTGGCAGCTATAAGGAAATTAAGAAGCAACATTTAAGGAGAGAAAGCGAGTTCTTCCTGATGGCAGGATTATGATGCCAAAACCAGTGGCACGTTAGATTTTAAATAACTTGCATAGACGGACACACTGGGGAACAAGAGTCATTTGTGATCACTTTTTAAAATTTTATGGGTGTATAGAGATACTTGAAATTGGAAAACAAATTACCTAGGGGGTGTCTCACCTGTTAAAAGCTAAATAAAGAAAATGTTAAAGAGCCCTCCCTCTGGAGGATGCAAAAACAGCCTACAGGCCATTTGAAAAGATTTAGGTTGATTTTACAGAATTGCCTAAAGTTGGTCGGTGGAAATATTTGTTAGTTATAATAGATCAATTAACTGAGTGAATTGAAGCATTAACAGCAGCTCGGGCTACAGCTCAAATGGCAGCTAAAATATTGTTGGAACATGTAATTCCAGGAATGTGAAAATATGGTGAGATTTAAGTTGGTCTTTATTAACCCTGATTTATTAAGAAGGAACTAGGCATCCTGGAGTGGCTGCAGACCGCAATTCCCTTGAGCTAAGAGGCAGAAGAACGCCGGTGGAAAAGAATAAAAGAGACTTTCTTAATCAGTTGAAACGCCCTGAAAGGATCGAAGATCTCCTCCAGGGTCACCCACCAGCAACATTATCAGAATTGATTACAGAATTGCAATTCCAGAAACTGAGAGTGATTACACCTGTTGTTGAAAGAGTCCAGAAACAAGTAAAACATTGGGAGCGCAGTAAACATGGTTTAAGGTGTCATCCATGGATATGTACTGTTTGCACACTTTGCTTTAACTCACAGTGGAGAATAACTCAGAGGGAAGAGAAGGAGAGACAATTGATTTGCTTGTTTTGCTATGGTTATGTATTTAGCCAGCTAACTGTAGAACGCATTGCTAGTGATTTTTTTTTGATACCTTTGAGACTGGGAGATGGGACCCTTCCAGCAGCAATTGGATTAATAGAGAAATTAGATCAATTGGTTCTTGCTATACTGGCTATAGCACAAATAAGAGAATGAGCAATTCAGAATATTATAGATCAGTGTCTCATAATTGATAATTGTTGTGGAGAAGAGGTCTATATACCACAACATAGGCGCATTCCGAGACCATACTGGTGCCGCGAGTGTGCTTATTGGAGGTGGCGATTTAATATACTCCCCGCCCTTGAAGTGGGAAAATAATTAGTGAAATCTTATTGCGGTTGGCACATCCCTGAAATTTTGGAAAATACAGGTTTATGGTATTCCGGCCTAACCTTTTCCCTGTTCTTGTCATTTTAATTATTTCTTTTCAACCAGCCAGTACTGGGAAATGGCATTTAAAAAGAGACAAGCAAACTCTGCGAAGCTATGGGTGCTAAGGAAATTAAAAGCACCAGTGACTAGATCCGGGAATATTACCTTTGCTACCGAGAAGACTGGCATCTCAGCCCTTAGTTGCAACCCAAGGGGCCTTGAGAAAGGTAGAAAGGTAGATTTCCTAAGGATTATTTTCACTGTGATAATCCTGGTACCCTGGGCAGTTGGCCCAAGCCAGAAAGCCACACTGGACAGAGTTTCAGCAAAGAAAAAGCAAACAAGGCAAAAATCAAGTCCCAGCAATTTCAACATTTGTGACTATTGCAATCAACCTGTGTGGATTAGTCAAAAGAATTGGCTGAATTGTATAAACAGCTTAAACAGCACTACAAAGATTGGGACCTGCCAGCCTCAAATAAGAATGTGCTTGTGGGATTGATGCAAGTGATTGCTGCAAAATTGAGAATATAAAGGATATCAGAGCACAGCTTTTAATACAGCACGAATCAATGATCAAAAAGAGAAATGGGAGATTTGTGATAAATAGGTATGATACATGCTGATAAAATTGAAAGAGTAACCAATATTGGTACCGTAATTAATATTTGGGAATAGATAACATGGTTAAAAGTTGTAATGTTAAAAGAAGAGCGGGAGAGGAGGGGCTCCACCCCCTCTGGCAGATGTTCTTAAGAACAGAAGGAAAGAAGTTGGAGATCTGTTGCTAAAAATGAACAAAAAAGGGGTAGAGCCTGGTTGGATCCCAGGAAAATGCCAATTGTAAGGGATTTATTGCTTTGATACGTAGATGCTGTGATATGTCATCCTTGGCTTGCATTGTACTGGCTTAGTGCGTATGTGTAACCCAAAGGTGAATTAAAGGACATCGAGGAAGAGGAGAGGCCTTCATCAGTGACGACCCCCAAAGACTTGTGCGACCACCAAAACCAGTGGTGGAGCATGCGCGGTAAAAGTTGTGATGAGGGCGGAGGTAGAAGTGTGATGAATCGAAAATGGGAGGAGATGGCATTGACACATGGCATATAAGGGGAGAACTTTCACATCGCTGTGGGAGAACAGGGACAATCGGGTTCGGAAGATCACGGGATTGTCACGGGACAGGGAAAGTGCCCCCTTCCCCCCGACCTTTGTCCAGCCCTCAAGATAAGAATCACCTAGGAATGTAGCCCCCCCGGTCCTAGCAACCTTCCTACCAACCCTAGTACTTTTTCACTGACCCCAGTAGTTTCCCCGACCTATAAGTCCCCCCCGACGAGGGAAGACCCCTAGAGTATATAACCCCACGAGGTGAGCAAATAAAGGCTTTTGAACTGTCCGCCATGTTGGTATCGGCGTGAGTTCACTAGCCCAAACAACTCTGACCGTGAGTTGTCGTGCTGAGACCCGAAATCATACCGCCAGGCCTGCTGAGAGGCAACAGGTGGTGCCGAAAGCCCGGGATAGAGCCAGGGCTTCAGGATTCGTCTGATCGGGAATTCAGCGGCCCCGGCGGCGGGTACGACCGGGAGCACTTGGGGGACGCCCTGGACACCGGCGTTGGGCAATGGAGGCCATCGCCAAGGTTGTGAGTTTTCTGAAGGAATTTTATAGAATAAAATGCAAACTCAGGTATTTTAATCTCGCTATGGTGAGACTCTTAGAGTTGAGAGTTATTAATCGTCCAGTAGATATATTAAACCCAGATATCTGGGAAGGGTGCACGATGGCTTTGGCAGAGGACACGAAGTCCACAGGGAACGCAAAAAGACTGAAATCATGGAGGAGAGTGGAACGCTCTCTGCGTAAAGAGATGGAGGAATGGGAAACCTGGGAAACAGCACGGAATCATTTATTCGCTGCCCCGGCACGGGGGAGAGGGGAACCGGGTGCACAGTGCACTGCTGAAAACGCTCCGGGCGGAAACGGGTGCATGCAGGAATTGGCCACGCCCCATCCGTTCCCAGACCCAAAACCCCGGTCCCCGGACCCAAAACCGATACCCCCGGAGCCTCCCGGGCACCCCCCGACCCTCCTGAAGGTCCCGGCATGTTTACAGAGGCGGAGACCGCGAGAGTCCGCATTTTAAAAACCCCTCTGCGGAGGAGCCCACGGGTCGCACCCCCTCCTCCTCCGCCCCCAGCTGTTTGATCCATTTTTGGCGGGACAGCGCACACGAGTTCATTTTGGGGCGAAAGCTGGTTGAGCGCCCCAATGCCGAGATGCGAAAGGCGGTAGGCGTGAGCACGCCAGAGCTGTGCCGACCCCCACCATATTCGGTCAAAATGGCAACATCGGGAAGGAGCTAAACAGGGTGTGGATATGAGCGACGTGGCAGGAGAACCGGAAATGCGAACGGCCCAGAACGCAGCGGCTGGGAGGCGGGGAATGCAGATGACTTTCCGCGCCCTTATTTTTCCCGCCATATAAGGGAGCTTCCCGCCCCTTTTGGGTGGTTTGGGACAAGCCCAGGGGGCGGGCTTTACAGCCCCGAGGGGAGGGGCTCGTTTCCTGCAACAAAATTTCTCCGGAGGGCCGGAAGTGTGGTGGCATTCCGAGTTCAGTTTCGAACAAGTGACAGCTCCCCTGAGAGCTCCGGGGAGACAGCTGAGCCGGACTGGCTCTCGGAAACTGAGACCGTAGAAATACCGCGGTTTCGAGCAAAACCGAACAAATCTCTAGACAGAGTCGGGAAGCAGACACAGCATAAGCTTACAGATTGGGGAAAGATAAAGATCGCGTGCGCTGAGCTCCCAACAGCGGCAGCAATTCGCGCCTTCCCCGTGAGAGTCACCGGGGCTCAGGGAAACCAACAGAGGAGTTACATGCCTATCAATCCCAAAGAGGTACAAACAATTGCTAAGGCTATTTCGGAGAAAGGGATCAATTTGGCTGTGGTTTCTACCCTCATAGATGGTCTTTTTGGCAATGATGATTTACTGCCTTTTGATATTACACAAATCAGTCACATGCTTTTTGACGGAGCGGGACTCATTGTGTTTAAGCAAGAATGGCACGACAATTGCACAACAGCTCTCGCGCTCGTGTCGGGGGAGGGGCAACAGTTGCATGGGTCGAGTCTATCGAGATTGCTAGGAAAGAATGACGAGGTGATAACCCCTCAGCAACAGGCGACACAGTTGCGGGCTGAGGAGGTCCGAGGGACAACCCGGGCTGCCAGAGAGGCGATTCGCTCGGCCTCCCGAGTAATGGCTAAACTGGAGTCGTGGACTACCATTAAACAGGGAGAAAGTGAGGGTTTCATGCAGTTTGTTGACCGTCTGCAAATAGCAGTCAACTCCTCTACTCTGCCGACAGCGGCAAAGGGGGCAGTCGTCTCAGATTGTTTACGTCAGCAGTGTAACTCTGTCACCAAAGACATTCTGTGCTCCTTGCACGCCGGGGCAAGCGTGGCCGATATGATCAAACACGTGATAAGAGAGGAACAATTGACCCCTATCCAAGCAGCCGTACACACCCTAACCAATGCTATGGTGTGTTTTAAATGTGGACAGGCGGGGCATGTTGTGGCGGGCTGCCCCCAGCCGGCACGGCCCCTCCCGGGAGCACCCCCACTCCAAACACACCCGAGAGGGATCTGTTGGAGCTGTGGAAAAAGGGGGCACCTGGCAAGGGAATGCAGATCCCGGCACCAGGGAAACGCCAGAGGGGGGAGGCAAGTGGGTCATGCTCAGCCTCCCCCCACTGTGAATGTAAGACGACCCACCTATGCCAACCTGCAGTGGGGCTCTACATATCCCATACTCCCACAGGAGACAGCCGGTTCCACGCCTCCACCAGCAGCCCAATGGCAGGGCAGCACGGCCCCATCCGCAGCACCCTCGTACCCGCCGCCGCCGCAAACTGTGCCGGGACAACAGGGACAACAGGGGACGCCCCTGAACGGGATCCCTGGGTGGCTCTGGCCATGAAAATAGGGAAGGAACCCCTGACGGTGTGGGGGACATGCCGCCTCTATGGCAGTCAGGATCCCCATGTCATAGGGCTGCAGTTCTGGGCGGACACAGGTTCAGACTGCACCATCCTTCCACAAGCACATTGGCCCAGGCATTGGCAATTCAAAGAAGTCCCCTCAGTGAACGGAGTGGGAGGGCAGTCCCAGGCGTGGAGAAGCACACAGCTGGTGGCTATAACACTCCACATGAAAGAGGGACCAGAACAGACAGTAGCAATCTATCCCTATATCTTGCAAAACTCCCCACCCCTGATAGGGAGGGATGTCCTCGCCATGCTAGGAGTCAAGATTACAAATTTATCATGAGGGCCACTGCGGTTCACCCCACACTGCCGATCAAATTGACCTGGAAATCATCAGAACCTGTGTGGATTCTGCAGTGGCCCATCCCTGAGCCTCGAATGACAGCTCTACTGGAGCTGGTTGATCGCGAATTGCAAAAGGGCCACATTGAACCCTCCACCAGTTTGTGGAACACCCCTGTGTTTGTAATCCCCAAAAGGTCCAGAGAAGGTTACCATCTCATTCACGACCTAAGGGAAGTGAACAAGACAATTCGACCCATGGGTCCAGTTCAGACACTGCTGCCCATGAACTCAGCCATCTCTGAAGGGCAACCATGCGCAGTGCTGGACATCAAAGACTGTTTCTTTTCTATACCCTTGCACCCTGAGGACAGAGAACGATTTGCCTTTTCGGTGGTGTTCCCAAATGGCGAGCGACCCAACCTCCGTTTCCAATGGAGGGTACTCCCACAGGGACTTGTGGACAGCCCCAGCATATGCCAAATCACCGTGGACAAAGCGCTGATGCCAGTCCAACGCTCCTATCCTGCTGCCACCATCATCCAATACATGGATGACATCCTGGTCGCTGCACCATCAACAAGCCAGGTGGATCATCTGGTGTCCGTGATTGCAGAGACCCTCCAGGCCAACAGCTTCAAGATCGCGAGCGCAAAGATCAAGAAGGGACCCTGCGTGACCTTCCTGGGAGTGGGGATCACAGGTTCCTACATGAAACCCCCCAAGGTAAAGGTCTGCCGGGACATCAGGACGCTCCACGATGCGCAACACCTGGTGGGGTCGCTGCAGTGGCTTCGCAACATCATCCTAGTTCCTCCCGAGGTCATGGACCCTCTATATGACCTCCTGAAAGGAAAGCACTCCTGGGAACCCAAGGAACTGACACCAGAAGCGGCGAGCTCCCTCGACTTCATCGAACACCAGATGTCCACAGGTACTCTGGCCAGGTGGAATCCAGCTGCACCGCTGGACTTGTACGTCCACTTCACGCCGAAGGGAGGAGTGGGAGTGTTGGTGCAAGGACCTTCCGAAAAGTCCTGACTGATCCTATGGGTGATCCTCAGAGGACCTGCTCGTGCATTCTCCCCAGGTATCGAGTGCATCGCCAACCTCATCATAAAAGGCAGGAAACTCGCCCTGAAACACCTAGGAACCGAGCCGACAAAAATCCACCTTCCCTTCCGCAAGCAGCCAACCACAGAGTCAACCACAATATCGGAGCACCTGGCCCTCACTCTTGCCGGCTTCGGAGGAGAAATCTCCTACTCTGCCAAACCACCTTGGACCCAGCTGCTGACCATTGTCGACATGGACATGCCGCCAAAGGTCATGGACCGACCGCAACCAGGACCAACGGTCTTCACAGACGCTTCCTCCACGACTTCCACCGCAGCAGCAGTGTGGCAGGCAGGAGAACAATGGCATTGCGTCAAAGCATGCGACCCCACACTGTCAGTGCAACAGCTGGAGGTGACAGCAGTGGTCCTGGCGTGAGGACTCTTCCAAGACGAGCACCTCAACATCGTAAGAGACTCTATATTCGTGGCAAAGCTCTGCCTAGCCATGGCAGGACCAGGTGTGTCGACATCTGCAGCACCCCTGATGCTGGAAGAAGCACTCTCCTCACGACAGGGCACCATGTCTATCATCCACGTCAACAGTCATAATCCAGTCAAAGGCTACTTCCAGATTGGCAACAACAAAGCAGATGCCGCAGCAAAAGGCGTGTGGACATTGCAGGAAGCCCGCCAACTGCACGAGTCGCTCCACATCAGAGCAAAAGCGCTGGCAAAGAGATGCGGGATCTCGGCAGCGGATGCGAAACATGTAGTGGCCACCTGCCCTCACTGCCAGAAGTCACCCCTGTGGACCAGTGGGGTCAACCCGAGAGGTCTCAGGCCTTCTGAGATCTGGCAGTCAGACTTCACTCTGTGTCAGCTGCTGAAGCCCCGAGCATGGCTTGCAGTGACAGTGGACACTTGAAGCGGGACGATCATAGCCACACAGCACCACAAAACTAACTCTAAGGCCACAATTCACCACTGGCTGACAGCCATGGCATGGCTTGGTATCCCCAAGCAGATCAAAACCAACAATGGTTCCAATTTCACCTCCAAACCAGTGCAAGAGTTCGCCTCGAAATGGGGCATCACATTAGGGCAAGGTATCCCGTATAACAGTACGGGGCAGGCCATAGTTGAGCGAGCAAATCAGACCCTGAAAACCAAGCTAGAGGTGTTGGCAAAGGCAGAGGGCTTTGCCAATTCCATTCCCCCAGGAGACCAGGCACGTATGCTGGCAACCGCCTTGCTAGCATTGAATCAGTTCCCCAGGGGGGAAGAAACAAATAGTCCTGTTCAAAAACACTGGGCCACTCGAGCATTAGAGGAAGGCCCACAGGTTGCAATTAGAAATGAGATGGGCAAATGGGAACAGGGTTGGAGGCTGATGCTCACGGGGCGAGGTATGCAGCTGTCAAAAAGGACGGCAAAATCAGGTGGTGTCCACTCAGGTCGATTAAGCCTGACCTCCACAATGAGCAGGATGAGACTAATGAGAACTGTGAGTTTCTGTTTTCAGGACATGCTCGTGGGGCGTCCTCGTAACGCGTACGCCCCTGCTCTGGAGGAAAGTGACAGACCACCAAAACGTCAGACAGCGCCCGAGAGACCCGCACGGGTGAGACCTGAGCATCAACGGTGTCTCTGTGTGATTCTGCTGCTGGGCCTTGTCGCCAGAGGGCAAGCCAGCCCAGACCTCTACCCCCACCAGCCATTCAGGTGGGTCATGCGTCATCTTAGTAGTGACAAAGTGCTCAGAAAAACCATCACGCCGAACGCCCCGTCCTTCGTGCTTCGCACTACCGACCTGTTTCCAGGACAACCAAAGGTAGACCCCCATTCCCCACACGCCACACACATGTACTTATCCAATTGGTGCCCAGCCTCAAACCCAGGAAAAAGTTACTGCAATCGCCCAGGGTGGGGACATTGTGGACACTGGGGCTGTGAAACCATTGTTACAGATGCCAGACCGTCAGGGCCTGGATGGGATCCACAAGAGCCCGACAAATTCTTACAGTTTGCGTGGGCACCCACTGGCTGTAACTCACCAGTTTTCCTCCACGGAAGTTTCTATCAAAACCGTCACAAAATCCCCAAAATCCGGAAGTGCACTCACTATAACATGACAGTTCTGCAGCCAAATCACCCTAGCTGGGCCATAGACAAAGCGTGGACAGTAGTCCTTCAGGAATCAAAAGAGTGGGTGAACGTGCAAATTGTCAGGCTCCAACCGTCAGCATCCCGAGCAATCGGGCCAAACAAAATTATTAAAGACACGCAGAAAGGGAGAGACACAAGCTACCCCAAAACCCTACCCACAAAGGCCACCAGCATCCCGACCGACTGAGCGGAAACCTTTCCTATAGGCCGCCCAGCCGGATCAGAGTCAGACCCAATCCTCCGCATGTTAGAAGCTACCTTCCTTTCCCTGAATGATTCTAACCCTAACCTAACTGATTCTTGCTGGCTTTCTTATGATGTCAAACCTCCTTTCTATGAAGGAGTCGCTCTAAACACCCCTTTCAGTTATTCCACAGCCAATGCCCCTCACCAGTGTAGATGGGACACCCCCCCAAAGGAATCACCCTGAGCCAGGTCACAGGACAGGGCAGATGCTTTGGAAATGCAACCCTAGCTAAGCAGAGAGGCGACGTCTGCACCGAAGTTGTCAAGCCTGACAGGAAAAACAATAAGTGGGTGGTCCCGTCCGCAGCTGGGATGTGGGTTTGCCAGCGGTCCGGAGTGAGCCCCTGTGTGTTCCTTGCCAAATTTGATGATTCTAACGACTTTTGTGTCCAGGTTCTGATTGTTCCTAGGGTCCTGTACCACTCAGATGAAGAGGTGTATCGCCTTTTTGAAGAACCCAGGTGGCTCCACAAAAGAGAAGTATAACATTGCGGTATAATTATCGCAATGCTGCTCGGCCTAGGAGCAGCTGGAACGGCCACGGGTGTCTCAGCCCTAGCAACTCAGCACCAAGGACTGTCCCAACTACAGTCAACCATCGATGAGGACTTGCAAAGGATTGAAAAATCCATCTCCTGTCTGGAGAAGTCGGTCTCCTCTCTCTCAGAGGTGGTCCTGCAGAACAGGCGGGGGTTAGACCTCCTGTTCATGCAGCAAGGAGGCCTGTGTCCCGCCCTGAAAGAGGAATGCTGCTTCTATGCAGACCACACGGGAGTTGTCAGAAACTCCATGGCAGAACTCCGGAACAGACTGGCTCAGAGACGGAAAGACAGGGAAGCCCAACAGGGCTGGTTCGAGTCCTGGTTCAATAAATCACCATGGCTAACCACCCTAATTTCTACCCTAATAGGTCCACTGGCAATGCTGCTTCTAGCTGTCACCTTCGGACCGTGCCTGCTGAACAAGATAGTTACATTCACTCAGAGCCGCTTGGAATGGACTAATATCCTGTTCATAGGCCGGCAACAAATGCTGTGAATGCAGCCAGGCTAAACATGCCTGGGAAAAAAGTTACTCAGGTTTCCTAAACCCCTATTTCCTTTATTGAATCACAACCTTATACCTCATTTTAATGCCTATATGTATATAACTACCTCGTTTTTTTTTTTATGATAGAGAGGGGGGAAGTGTGGGAGAACAGGGACAATCGCGTTCGGAAGATCACGGGGTTGTCACGGGACAGGGAGAGTACCCCCTTCCCCTCTGACCTTCGCCCAGCCCTCAAAATAAGAATCACCTAGGAATGTAGCCCCCCCGGTCCTAGCAACCTTCCTACCAACCCTAGTACTTTTCCACTGACCCCAGTAGTTTCCCCGCCCTATAAGTCCCCCCCCGGACGTAGGGAAGACCCCTAGAGTATATAACCCCACGAGGTGAGCTAATAAAGGCTTTTGAACCGTCCGCCATGTTGGTGTCTGCGTGAGTTCACTAGCCCAAACAACTCTGACCGTGAGTTGTCGTGCTGAGACCCGAAATCAGACCGCCAGGCCTGCCGAGAGGCAACACTTGGCAAGTTTGTATGCGAGGTGTCAAGGGTCCAAGAGCCCTGCACTCCGTACCCCGCGGTTACTTTTGCTTATGCGCTATTATTAGAACCAAATTATCCCTTATTTATATATTTTCTAAACTATTCAATTAAAATTGTTGCTATCTCAAATATTGTTTGGTTTTTTAATGAGGGGCTAATTGGGCAAACATAACAGGGTCCTGGGGTATCCATGGGTCCCCCCTGTCCAAGATGCCAACATGTCCAGGCTTCTGGAGCACGCCCAACTCTCCTAGTGCCCGTTTGTGCTCCCCCCATTGCCGGTTTCCCTGGCAGCCCGGCCGGTGCCGGGTGATCCCCACGTGGCTCTGGGCTGACAGTGCAGCCCCTGGGCCGGGCAGAGTTGGCCCCAGCACGGGGGGACCCTGCATCCTCCGCTGCCACAGCAGCCAAGCCCAGTGCCGGGCACAAAGCTCCGGCAGCCCCGCCACCCCCTGCCCAGGGAGCCCCAGGGACCCCCGCATCTGGGGCCGGCTCTGAGCGAGGCGGCCCCCAAGCCTGGCTGCGTGGCTGGGGGGCACGGCGAGCCTGGGGCCCCTGTGCCAGCGCTTGCCCCGCTCTGCCTCAGCTCGGCCCGGCCTGGCCCGGCCGGACCCAGCCCCCTGAGCCCCGCCAGGCCCCGCATGGCCACGCCCGAGCTGGGCCACTCCCCTCGGAGCCCGCTGCGGACACAGCTGGGCCGGCCCGGCCACACGGACCCGCCTGCGCCGCGGGCCCACGGGTCACTGAGCGCTGCCCAGACCGCCGGGGCCTTGGCCCCGAGCACAGAGCTCTCCCCAGGGGCTCCCGGCCCGAGGGGCGGCTCTGGGCCTGCCCAGCCGCTCCTGGCTCCCACAGCCCGCCCGGGGCCGCCAACAAAACATCCCAACAACAAACCCACAAACCAACCGCTGCCACCCTGTCCTGCTGCACCTTCCCAGGGAGCCCAAACCCGCAGCAATGCCCCCAGTGCAGCGGGACAAAAAGCTGCTCCAGCCAAGCCCCTTGGAACCTCCATCTGCAGCCCGGCCCTGGCACACCGATCCCGGCAGCTCTCCCCCCGTGCTGCCACTGCTGCGGCTCTGGAGCAGGGAGGCTCTGCGGGACCCCCGGGCTGGGCCCCTTCCCAGCCCATGCCCACCCTGCACCTTCAGCCCGGACTCTCTCGCTGCTCCGGCTCCTGCACAGTCCCCGCTCTCCATTCCTTGGCCCCCGTGCTCTCCTCCGGGGCCCCTGGGACAGCTGGCAATGGAAAACAATCGATTTTGCTGCTCCCTGGCGAGGCCACAGCTGAAACTTTGTTCCTTTAGCCTGGCTGCAGAGACCCCCACGGCAATTTCTGCACCCAGTGCCAGCCCCCAGCAGTTGCTGAAAGCACTCCCTGCAAATGTCCCACTGTCAGGGCCCTGTCCTTGCTGTCACCTGCTGGGGCAGGCCATGGACACAGCTCCTAGACTTGCATTTCTAGCTGCTGGGCAGCCAAAGCTGAGGGATCTGCAGCTGCCTGAACACAACAACTGCAATAGGAACCTCTCTCCAGGGGGAAATCTCCCCCTCATGTGCCAGCCCGTGACAATGCTGCCATTCTCTGCTGCTGCTGCTACTGCGGCACTCAGGGCTCTGGCTGAGCAGCAAAGGTGACCCTGAGCCAGGAGCTTTCCTTGGCTGCAGCAAAGCCTTGGCACGCAAAGCCATTCCTGGGGCTGTGCCCTGTGCCAGCAGGGATTGTGCCAGCGGAGCTGACCCGAAATTCCTTCTCCCAGGCAGCTTCAGGACATGCAACGTGGAGAAGCCAGAGCCCACTCTCAGCTCTGTACAGCCCTCCAGAAGAATCCTGAGTGCGAAGCAGCCTGGGAACAGGGTTTAGTGTCAGGGGAGGGGAACTCAGAGCCCTTTTCTGCCCTGTGGGCTGAGGCTCTGCATTTCCAATGGCCCTGCAGCTGCCAGAGGGGCCTTTTTGGCTCAGCTGAGAACAGTTCGGCTGAGAGCCTGTCCTAAACCTGCTTTTCCTAAACCTGTTTTTCCTGCCCAAGGAATTCTCATATTTTGCAACCTCAGGTCTTGTGTGAGTGCAGGTGTGACAAGTGAAGGATGGAAGAGCTCTGCTGGGGGGAGTTCTGTTTTTCTTGTTTTGTTTTGGTTCTTTTGTTTGTTTGGTTTGTTTTTTTGTTCTTTGTTTTGATTTGTTTGGGGTTTTTTAGATTTTAGGGGTTTTTGTTTGGTTTTTTCTTCTTGTTTGTTTTTTTTTTTCTTGTTGTGGTAAATAGGTATGATTCATGCTGATAAATTTGAAAGAGTAATCAATATTGATACTGGAATTAATATTTGAGAATAATAAAAATAGTTAAAAGTTGTAATGCCAAAGAAAGGGACAGGAGGGATTCCACCCACCCCCCCCGCCCCCTGCAGATGTTCTCAAGGGCAACAAGAAGATGCAGTTGCTAAAATGAGCAGAAAGAAGGAAGCAAAACCTGGTTGGGTCCCAGAAAATGCTAATTATAATGAATTTATTGCCTTGATATTAAGATGTAGTGATACGTTATTCTTGGCTTACATTGTACTGGATTGGTGCGCATGTGTAACCCAAAGGTGAATTAAAGGACACAGAGGAAGACTACAAAATCTTCATCAGACGACCTCCAAAAGACTTGTATGACCACCAAACTGAGTGGTGGCACATGCGCAGTAAAGGTGTTCATGAGGGCGGAGATAGAGATATGACGAAATGAAACTGGGAGGAGATGGCGTTAACGCGTGGCATATAAGGAAGAATCTTCAGTTGGCAAGCTCGTACGCGAGGTGGCAAGGGTCCAAGAGCCCTGCACTCCGTACCCCGCGGTTATCTTTTGCTTATGCGCTATTATTAGAACCAAATTATCCCTTATTTATGTATTTTCTAAACTATTCAATTAAAATTGTTGCTATCTCAAATATTGTTTGGTTTTTTATGAGGGGATAATTGGGCAAACCTAACATGGTTTAGGTGATGGTTTGTGGGTTTTTTTACTTTGTATGGTTTTGTTTAGGTTTTTGTTTGTTTTCTTTGGTTTTTGGCCTCTTTTTTAATGAACTCTCCTTGTCAGCTCTGGGCAGAGCTCTGTAACTGTGTCTGACACTTGTCTGTGGCACTGTGCAAGTGGCCAGGGAGACCTTCCCCGAGCTGTGTGCAGAGGAATCCACATCAGCCCAGGCCAGGGTGGGCAGTGGCCGCTCAGTTCCATGGACTGGACAGGGCTCTGGACGCTTCCCTTGGATTTTCCTCAGGGAGGGAACACTGGGGCTGTCGCCACTGAGGTGTCACAGACAGGTGACACCGGGTTTCAGTATTACTGGGCCTCCTGGAAAGGCCCTGACTCTGGTTGCCTCTGGTGCCCACTCACCTGTGAGGCTGTCTGCGTGTTACACTCTTTAGCCACAGCCCCCTCCACACACCCAGCAGAACAATAGCCTGCTTGCAGGTCACCTGCACTTTATGCCACAGCCCTCACCCACCTGGGGGAACAATGGCTTGTTTGCAGGTCACACACTCCTCTTTCCACTGCCCCCCCCTTCCCACCCGCTCGGGAAGTTGAGGCTGATTTTGTGTTTAACTCACTCTCACACACAGAGCAAGATAACAATAAGGTACCTTTTACTTTCAAATCACCTAGTACAATTTTAGGTGTTACTGGCCAGTCCAAGTGGTATTGAATATCCGTCAACCCAGGGAGGGATAAATTACACAAGCTAGAAAATTAAGGAAAATATGCACAATGATAAAGAAAACACAGTGCAATTTAGGAACCATTAAAGAAAATAATGGTTAAATTACCTATATGTTATATCCAGAGACAACTCAAACAATTGCTGCTGAAGAACTTACACCATTAACTTTATTGCAAATTTTCAAAGGCAGGTGGATTTGCTCTTCCTGCTCAAATTTAACAGGATTCTTGCTATTGGCAATTAAATTATTATTTAATTCCACCTTAATATTATTTTAAAGATTCATTATAGCTCTAGAACTGTAGAATACTGTGTGCTTTGTGGATAAATAGGCCAGGGAACAGTTAACAATTCTAGGGATTTATGTCTATCAGATTGATTGGTCAGGGTAACATGTGAGCTCCTGTAAAATCCTTTTACAAAACATTATAGTTTATCATACTGTCCTAGGTTGACTATATGATGCTTTTATCCCCAATTGTCTGTTCTGTTTATGCTGAATAATAAGTTTTGCACCTTTAAGACTTGTTCCAAGAGCGAAGTGGGGAGAGAAGAAGCACAGACTTTTGTTTCCAAACACTGCACTCACTCCTCTACATTCCTGCTCCTGGACTGTGTTGTCTGCAGATGGACAGACACTGGGACAGAGCTCTCCTTTGTTTTCGTTAGTTTTAGCTAGCTGAGGCAAAAAAGTTCCCTGGACTGTGGTTTTTTTTACTTTTCTTTGGACCTCTGGAAACCTACTCTCGACTGAATGCCAGAAGAGCACTGGCAGCTCACACCTGTGGCCCACCGGGCCGGGCCTGGGCTGCAGCATTTCCAGCGCCGAAGGGACTGACAAGAGCCTGAGTGAGCTGAACTGCAACTTGGGGAGGGGACTTTCTGAGTTTGTCATCTCTTTTTGAGCAGCAAGAGGTTTTATTGATTAATACTGTTTAGGTTTTCTTGTTTAATAAAAAGGCTTTTCCACTTTTCTCCAAGGAGGTCTTTTTCCTGAACTGGCTGGGGGAGAGGCTGATTGAATCTGCTTCCTAGAGGAACCCCTTAGGGGATTCTCTCCCAAATTTGCCCTGAACCAGCACACATACTTAACTTGAAAGGATTCTCTGTTTTTACCAGGTGTTAACTTCAAAGAATCCCAGAATCAATTAGGTTGTGAGAGATCACTGAGATCATTGCATCAAGCTTTGGACCAAACACCACCTTGTCAAACAGACCAGAGCCCTGAGTCCCACATCCTGCTGGTCTTTGAACATATTCAGAGACCCTGGGCAGTGCCTTCCAATGTTCAAGAAACCTTTCTGTGAAGAAATTCCTCTGATGTCCAACTTAACCTCCCTGGTGTAGCTTCAGACTGTGTCTTCTTGTCCTGGCACTGCTTTTCTGTGAGGAGAGCCCAACCCCCATCTTACTACAACCTCCTGTCAGGGTGGTGTAGAGAGTGCCAATGTTCCCCCTGGACCTCCTTTGCTCAAGACTGAGCCCTCCTGAGCTCCCTTAGTTCTCTCAGCCATTTCTCATCAGACTTATTCTCCGGACCCTTAACTTTCTTTATCTTCTCTGGACTTGGTCCAGATCCTCAATGTCCTTCCTTGGATGATGCCAAGATGGGTCAGAGGGAAGATCTGCTGGAGGACAGGAAGGCTGCAGAGGGCCCTGGACAGGCTGGATCCATGGGTTGAGACCACTGGCATGAGGTTAAACAGGACCAAGAGCTGGGTTGTACACTTTGGCTACACTAACCCTCTGCAGCTCCCAGCCGCAGAGTGGCTGTGAAGCTGATTGACAACTGAACCTGAGCCCAGGTGTGCCCAGGTGGGGGAAAAGGCCAATCAGCAGCCTGGCCAGTATCAGCAACAGTGTAGCCATCAGGATCAGGGCAGTGATTGTCCTATGCTGGGCACTGATGAGGACACATCTTGAGTGCTGTGTCACTTTCTAGAGGCTTCAATAATAATTAAAATTTCTAAAGCAATTGCTTTATTCATTATTTTATTTGCCTCCCTTCCCTGCTTGGCAGTGACCAGAACTACATCAAAAGGAAAGTGCCTGCAGCCGGGGCAAAGCTGTGCTTGGGTATCTGGTTCTGTTTGTTGCTGTATATACTGGTAAAGAACTTTTACTCCTCTTCCCATATCTTTGCCTGAAAGCCCCTTAATTTCAAAGTTATAATAATTTGGAGGGAAGGGGGTCACATTCTCCATTCTAAAGAGGTCCTGCAAACATCTGTCTTTCAAACCAAGACAAGCTGACAATCAACAATTTATTAACAATTGTTTATTAACAATTAATTGAGAATTATCAATTACTTATCAATCTAATAAACAGTTAATTAACTTAGGTAACTAAAAGGTAAGATAGAGGTCTTCACTGGAGCTTGAAAGGGTACTGCAGGGGTCCCTGGTGAAGGGACCATCAGCTGCAGAAGGCACGATGTTGCCGGCTCCTGCCGGATGCTCCAGCTGACACAAACGCTGTCTCTCAGGTGGTGGTCTTCACAGCCACTCCTTCTTGGGTCCCTGGCCTTTCTCTGTTAGCGCTAATGGTTCATCAAGAGTCTTCTCCTGGGCTCGGCCTTTCACAATCACCCGCCCCATCTTCTGAGCTGGCTTCAGGTTAGGAATCCTAGGAAGAAAGGGACTGGTATTAGCCAGACGAGTATTTCCAGCCAGCCACTTTTCTGTCTCCTTGCAGAGCACACAGTGCTGCATCCTCTCTCTGTGCAAGCAGTAAGGAGCAAATTAAACAACTGCACTCTGCATGGAGGCTGCAGAGGTGCAAGGGCAGGAACATGACCAGTTAAGTGCCTGGGGACCAACTACAGCACACAGGGTTCCATGTAGAGAAGCAGGCCTTGCTTGTCCCAAAAGGAAGCAGAGCTAGGGACTGGCTGGTCCCTGGATCTCTCCTTCCAGATTTTGCAACCTTCCAGGAGCGTGATGTTTCATACAGTGTCTTTTCCCAGTGCCTCCCTACCAAGGCCAGATGATGATCTTTCTGTGCTCCTGTGGGTATTTCTGCCACCTCTCTGGGGCTGCCTGTCTCCAGGCCCACCTCCCCATCCCAGTCAGAGGGACTGAAGGGAGGGTGTTAGGGGATGAACCAGGCTGTGCTTGGTGATGCCCAGCAATAGGACAAGAGGCAATGGGCAGAACCTGAACAGGAAATTCCACCTGAACCTGAGGAAGAACTTCTTTCCTGTGCAGGTGACAGGTAGCCCAGAGAGGGTGTGGAGTGTCCCTCACTGGAATTATTCCAGAGGTCTCTGGACACAACTCTGTGCCATGTGCTCTGGGATGACCCCACTTGAGCAGGGAGGTGGGACCAGATGACCTACTGTGGTCCCTTCCACCCTGTCCCACCCTGTGATTCAGTGA
>JALJVW010000277.1:0-34813 GCA_024865655.1 Emberiza elegans
GGGATGGGGACCCAAAATTGGGGATGGGACCCAAAATGGGGGGAGGGGACCCAAAATGGGGGGACACTTGGGGACCCTTAAAAATTGGGATGGGGACCCCAAAAATTGGGGAGGGGACCCAAAATTGGGGAGGGGACCCAAAAATTGGGGATGGGGAGCCCAAAATGGGGGAGGGGAGCCCAAAATGGGGATGGGGACCCCAAAATTGGGGATGGGGGACCCCAAAATGGGATGGGGACCCCTGGGGAAAATGGGGAGGGGGAACCCAAAATTGGGGATGGGGAACTCAAAATTGGGATGGGGACCCCAAATTGGGGAGGCGCAACCCTGAAATGGCAATGGGGACCCCAAAATTGGGGAGGGGACCCCAAAATGGGGATGGGGAACCCAAAATTGGGAGGGGGAACCTGAAATTGGGGATGGGACCCCAAAATTGGGGATGGGGACCCCCAAAAAATGGGGAGGGGGATGGGATGGGGAGCCCAAACCTGGGAAGACACAAGGGTAGGACCCCAAAATTGGGGGGGGAATTGGGGAGGGGACCCCAAATTGGGGATGGGGAACCCCAAAATGGGGAGGGGGAGCCCCAAAATGGAGATGGGGACCCCCAAATTGGGGACAGGGAACCAAAAATGGGGAGGGGGACCCCAAAAATTGGGGATGGGGACCCCAAATTGGGGATGGGGGACCCCAAAATGGGGATGGGACCCCAAAAATGGGGATGGGACCCTTGGGGGGACCCCAAATGGGGATGGGGACCCCAAATTGGGGGGAACCAAAAAATGGGCATGGGATGGGGACCCAGTGGGGATGGGGGACCCCAAAATGGGATGGGGATGGGGGGATTTGGGGGGGGGACCCCAAATTGGGATGGGGACCCTGGACCTGGATGGGGGGGGGGACCCCCCAAAATGGTGGACCAAATTGGGGAAGGACCCAAAATGGGGATCCCAAAATGGGGTTGGGGACCCCGAAATTGGGGTTGGGGGGAAATTTGGGATGGGTGAGACCCCAATTGGGTCTGGGGGATTCGGGAGGGATTGACCCCAATTGGGTCTGGGGGATTTGGGGGAGATTTGGGGAGGATTTGGGGGGGATCAGCCCCATTTGGGTCTGGGGTCCCAGGGGGGATTTGGGGGCTCGGCCCCATTTGGGTCTGGGGTCCCAGGGGGGGGGGGATTTGGAGGATTGACCCCATTTGGGTCTGGGGTCCCAGGGGGGATTTGGGAGGGATTTGGGGTCTCGGCCCCATTTGGGTCTGGGGTCCCAGGGGGATTTGGGGGGATTTGGGGGCCATTGCCCAATTTGGGTCTGGGGGTCCCAGGGGGATTTGGGGAAGGCCATTTGGGTCTGGGGTCGGGGGTCCCAGGGGACGGGGCTGGCCCCAAATCCTAGGGGTCTGGGGTCCCAGGGGGGATTTGGGGGCTCGGCCCCATTTGGGTCTGGGGTCCCAGGGGGGGATTTGGGGGCTCGGCCCCATTTGGGTCTGGGGTCCCGGATTTTGGGGGCTTAGGCCCATTGGGTCCCTGGGGTCCAGGGGGATTTGGGGGCTCGGCCCCATTTGGGGTTTGGGGGTCCTGGGTCTGGGGGTCCTGGGGGATTTGGGGCCCCATTTTCGGCCCATTTGGGTCCTGGGGGAAAAAACTCACCGGAATTTGGGATGCCCCCTGCCCCAAAAGCTGTCGGGCGGCCTCGGCCAAAGCCCCCAGAAAATTCTCCAAAATCCCAGGCCTGGGGGACCCAGAGCTGAGCCCGGAGCCCCCAGCCCCAATTCCAGAGCCCCCAGCCCCAATTCCAGAGCAGAGCCCAAAGCCCCCAGCCCCAATTCCAGACCCAGAGCCCAGAGCCCAGAGCCCCCAGACCCAATTCCAGAGCCCCCAGACCCAATTGCAGAGCCCAGAGCCCAGAGCCCCCAGACCCAATTGCAGAGCTGAGCCCAGAGCCCCCAGACCCCCAACCCAGGCCCCAGCCCCAATTCCAGAGCTGAGCCCAGAGCCCCAATTGCAGACCCAGAGCCCCCAGCCCCAATTGCAGACCCAGAGCCCCCAGACCCAATTCCAGAGCCCAGAGCCCAGAGCCCCCAGCCCCAATTGCAGACCCAGAGCCCCCAGACCCAATTCCAGAGCCCCCAGCCCCAATTCCAGACCCAAAGCCCCCAGCCCCAATTCCACAGCCCAGAGCCCCCAGCCCCAATTCCAGAGCCCCCAGCCCCAATTCCAGACCCAAAGCCCCCAGCCCCAATTCCAGACCCAGAGCCCCCAGACCCAATTCCAGACCCAGAGCCCCCAGCCCCAATTCCAGACCCAAAGCCCCCAGCCCCAATTCCAGAAAAGAGCCCCAGACCCAATTCCAAAGACAGCCCAGAGCCCCCCAGGAAAATTCCAGAGCCCCCCAGCCCCAATTCCAGACCCAGAGCCCCAGCCCCAAAAATCCCAGAGCCCCCAGCCCAAATTCCAGACCCAGAGCCCCAGCCCCAATTCCAGAGCCCAGACCCCCCAGCCCCAATTCCAGAAAAAATTTGTTTTTCCAGAGCCCCCAGACCCAATTAAAAAGCCCCAGACCCAATTGCAAGCCCAGAGCCCCAGAGCCCCCCAGACCCAATTGCAGAGCTGAGCCCAGAGCCCCTAGAAAATTGCAGGCCCAGAAAAGCCAAAATTGCAGACCCAGAGCCCCAGCCCCAATTCCAGAAAAAGCCCAGAGCCCCAATTGAAGACCCAAAGCCCCAGCCCCAATTGCAGACCCAGAGCCCCCAGACCCAATTCCAGAGCCCAGAGCCCCAGAGCCCCAGCAAAATCCCAGACCCCAAAAGACCCAATTCCAGAGCCCCAGCCCTAATTCAGACCCAAAGCCCCCAGCCCCAATCCCACAGCCCATTAAAGCCCCAATTCAAACCCCCAATAAAATTCCAGACCAAAGCCCCAGCCCCAATTCCAGACCCAGAGCCCCAAAACCCAATTAAAGACCCAGAGCCCCAGCCCCAATTCCAGACCCAGAGCCCCCAGCCCCAATTCCAGACCCAGAGCCCCCAGCCCCAATTCCAGAGCCCCCAGCCCCAATTCCAGACCCAGAGCCCCCAGCCCCAATTCCAGAGCCCAGAGCCCCCAGCCCCAATTCCAGAGCCAGAGCCCAGAGCCCCCAGACCCAATTCCAGACCCAGACCCCTGCCAGTTCCCTCCCAGTTCCCCAATTTCCCATTCCCAGTGCTCCCAGTCCCTCCCAGTTCCCCAATTTCCCATTCCCAGTGCTCCCAGTCCCTCCCAGTTCCCCAATTTCCCATTGCCAGTGCTCCCAGTCCCTCCCAGTTCCCTCCCAATCCTCTCCCAGTCCCTCCAGTCTATCCCAGTCCCTCCCAGTTCCCCAATTTCCCACTCCCAGTTCCCTCCCAGTCCCCCCCAGTCCATCCCAGTTCCCTCCCAGTCTATCCCAGTCCCTCCCAGTTCCCCAATTTCCCATTCCCAGTCCCTCCCAGTGCCCCCCATCCCCTCCCAGTCCCTCCCAGTTCCCCAGTCCCCATTCCCAGTGCTACCAGTTTATCCCAGTTTCCCATTCCCAGTGCTCCCAGTTCCTCCCAGTGCCCCCAGTCCCTCCAGTCGCTCCCAGTCCATCCCAGTTCCCCAATTCCCATTCCCAGTCCCTCCCAGTCCCCCAATCCCCTCCCAGTCCCCCCAGTCCATCCCAGCCCCATTCCCAGTCCCTCCCAGTTCCCCAGTCCCCATTCCCAGTGCTCCCAGTCCCTCCCAGTTCCCCAGTCCCCATTCCCAGTGCTCCCAGTCCCTCCCAGTTCCCCAGTCCCCATTCCCAGTCCCCCAGTCCATCCCAGCCCCATTCCCAGTTTATCCCAGTTCCCCAGTCCCCATTCCCAGTGCTCCCAGTCCATCCCAGTTCCCTCCCAGTCCCCCCCATTCCCCATTCCCAGTCTCCATTCCCAGTTTATCCCAGTCCCCATTCCCAGTCCCCATTCCCAGTCCCCATTTCCAGTTCCCCAGTCCCCATTCCCACTCTCCATTCCCAGTCCATCCCAGTTTCCCATTCCCCATTCCCAGTCCATCCCAGTTTATCCCAGTCCCCATTCCCAGTCCCGATTCCCAGTTTATCCCAGTTTCCCATTCCCAGTTTCCCATTCCCAGTCCCCATTCCCAGTCCCCATTCCCCATTCCCAGTCTCCATTCCCAGTTTATCCCAGTTCCCCCCATTCCCAGTTTATCCCAGTTCCCCCCATTCCCAGTCCCCATTCCCAGTCCCCATTCCCAGTTCCCCAGTCCCCATTCCCACTCTCCATTCCCACTCTCCATTCCCAGTTTATCCCAGTCCCCATTCCCAGTCCCCATTCCCAGTCTCCATTCCCAGTTTCCCATTCCCAGTCTCCATTCCCAGTTTATCCCAGTCCCCATTCCCAGTCCCCATTCCCAGTTCCCCATTCCCCATTCCCAGTCCATCCCAGTCCATCCCAGTCCATCCCAGTCCATCCCAGTCTATCCCAGTCTATCCCAGTCCATCCCAGTCCATCCCAGTCCATCCCAGTCCATCCCAGTTTATCCCAGTCCCCATTCCCAGTCCATCCCAGTCCCCATTCCCAGTCCATCCCAGTCCCCATTCCCAGTCCATCCCAGTCCATCCCAGTCCATCCCAGTCCATCCCAGTCCATCCCAGTCTATCCCAGTTTATCCCAGTCTATCCCGGTCTGTCCCAGTCTATCCCGGTCTGTCCCAGTTTATCCCATTCCCAGTCTATCCCAGTCCATCCCAGTCCATCCCAGTCCATCCCAGTCCATCCCAGTCTATCCCAGTCCATCCCAGTCCATCCCAGTCCATCCCAGTCCATCCCAGTCCATCCCAGTTAATCCTAGTCCATCCCAGTCTATCCCAGTTTATCCCAGTCCCCATTCCCAGTTTCCCAGTCCATCCCAGTCTATCCCAGTCCATCCCAGTCTATCCCAGTCCATCCCAGTCCATCCCAGTCTATCCCATTCCCCATTCCCAGTCCATCCCAGTCCATCCCAGTCCATCCCAGTCCATCCCAGTCTATCCCAGTTTATCCCATTCCCCATTCCCATTCCATCCCAGTCCATCCCAGTCGCTCCCAGCCCCTCCCAGTCTATCCCAGTCCATCCCAGTCCATTCCAGTCCATCCCAGTCCGTCCCAGTCCATCCCAGTCCATCCCAGTTTATCCCATTCCCCATTCCCAGTCCATCCCAGTCTATCCCAGTCTATCCCAGTCCCCATTCCCAGTTTATCCCAGTCCCTCCCAGTCCATCCCAGTTTATCCCAGTCCCCATCCCCATTCCCCATTCCCAGTTTATCCCAATTTATCCCAGTTTATCCCAGTCTATCCCAGTCCATCCCAGTCCCCATTCCCATTCCCCATTCCCAGTCTATCCCAGTCCATCCCAGTCCATCCCAGTCCCCATCCCCAGTCCCCATTCCCATTCCCCATTCCCAGTCCATCCCAGTCTATCCCAGTTTGTCCCAGTCCCCATTCCCATTCCATCCCATTCCCCAGTCCCCATCCCCATTCCCAGTCCATCCCAGTTTATCCCAGTCTATCCCAGTTTATCCCATTCCCCATTCCCAGTCCCCATTCCCAGTCCATCCCAGTCTATCCCAGTTTATCCCAGTCCCCATCCCCATTCCCAGTCTATCCCAGTCCATCCCAGTTTATCCCAGTTTATCCCAGTCCCCATTCCCAGTCCATCCCATTCCCCATTCCCAGTCCGTCCCAGTCCATCCCAGTTTGTCCCAGTCTGTCCCAGTACCGGCCATGCTCGCAGCCCGGCTCACTCGGCCCACGGGCACCGGGCGGCCCCGCCCCGCGGCCTGGGGGAGGGGCACCGGTCAGAGACCCCCAAAATTGGGAACCCCAAAATTGGGAACCCCAAAATTGGGGACACCCCAAAATCGGGACACCCCAAAATCGGGACACCCCAAAATTGGGGACACCCCAAAATCGGGACACCCCAAAATCGGGACACCCCAAAATTACTGACACCCCAAAATCGGGAACCCCAAAATTGGGACACCCCAAAATCGGGAACCCCAAAATTGGGACACCCCAAAATTGGGACACCCCAAATTACTGACACCCCAAAATCCGGGACACCCCAAAATTGGGACACCCCAAAATTGGGGACACCCCAAAATTGGGACACCCCAAAATCGGGAACCCCAAAATTGGGACACCCCAAAACTGGGACACCCCAAAATTGGGACACCCCAAAATCCGGACACCCCAAATTACTGACACCCCAAAATTGGGACACCCCAAAATTCAGGACACCCCAAAATTGGGAACCCCCAAATTGGGGACACCCCAAAATTGGGACACCCCAAAATACTGACACCCCAAAATCCGGGACACCCCAAAACAGGGACACCCCAAAATTGGGACACCCCAAATTACTGACACCCCAAATACCGGCACCCCAAAATTGGGACACCCCAAAATTGGGAACCCCAAATTACCGGCACCCAAAAATACCGGCACCCCAAAATCGGGGACACCCCAAAATTGGGAACCCCAAAATAGGGACACCCCAAAATCTGGGATCCCAAAAATCAGGACCCCAAAAAATTCCGGATCCCCCCAAAAAAGGGCCCAGACCCCCCAAATATCGCGACACCCCCAAAAAAAGGGTCGGGACCCCCCCAAAAATACCGAGACCCCCCCCAAAAAAAGGGTGAGACCCCTCCAAAAATATCGGGACCCCCCAAAAATGGGCCGGGACCCCCCCAAATCTTGGGACCCCCCCCAAAAATGGGCCGGGACCCCCAAAAGGGGGACCCCCAAAAATCTTGGGAACCCCCAAAAAGGGGGGTGGGGACCCCCAAATCTTGGGAACCCCCAAATCGGGGGGGACCCCCCAAATTTCGGGACCCCCCAAAGGGGTGGGGAAAAAAATCGTGGGAACCCCCAAAGGGGGGGACTCTCCCAAAACGGGGGGACCCCCAAAAAATCTGGGACCCCCCAAAAAGGGGCCGGGAACCCCAAAAACAGGGACACCCCAAATTCAGGACCCCAAAACAGGGGACCCCCAAAACCAACAGGACCCCAAAAACAGGGACCCCCAAAACCAACAGGGACCCCCCCCAAATTCTGGGGTTCCCCCCCCAAAACCAACGGGGACCCCCCCCAAAAAACGGGGACCCCCCCCAAAACCAACCGGGACCCCCAAAAAACGGGGACACCCCCAAAAACGGGGACACCCCAAAACCAACCGGGACCCCCAAATTGGGGATCCCCCAAAAGTGACTGAAACCCCCAAATTTTGGGGACCCCAAGTGACTGACCCCATTTTTGGGGGTGTCCTGTTTTGGGGGGTCGCAGTTAGTTTTGGGGTGTCCCCATTTTGGGGTGTCCCCTATTTTTGGGGTCCCCATTTTGGGGGTGTCCCCATTTTTGGGGTCGAGGGGTGAAAACCCCAGGGCCCCCGAGCGGTGAAGGCGCCGAGGGGACCCCAGGGCCAGGAGCAGCATTGGGGGGGGGCACCGGGAATTGGGGGGAAAACGGGAATTTGGGGGGGAAAACGGGAATTTGGGGAAAAGGGATTTGGGGGGGGGGGACAAAGGTGGGGTTTGGGGAAAACAGGAATTTGGGGTTCAGGGGCAAATGGGGGCTCAGGGGTTGGGGGGCTCAGGAATTTGGGGGTTCAGGGAACACAGGGAATTTGGGGTTCAGCACCAGGGATTTGGGGTTTTGGGGCTCAGGAAATTTGGGGTTCAGGGGGGCAAATAAATTCAGGGCTCAGAATTTGGGGTTCAGGATGGGGGGGCAAAGGGGATTTCGGGGGTTCAGGTAATTTGGGGGCAAAGGGAATTTGGGGGTTCAGGGGTGGGGGGGAAAACAGGAATTTGGGGAAAAAGAACAAGGAATTTGGGGGCTCAGGGAATTTGGGGGGGGCAAACAGGAATTTGGGGTTCGGGGGGCAAAAGAATTTGGGGTTCAGGGGATTTAGTCTGGGGGGCAAAGGGAATTTGGGGGGAAAAGGGAATTTAGGGGGGGTTTGGGGGCAAAAGGAATTTGGGGTTGGGGCAAAGGGATTTGGGGGTTCAGGGGGTCAGGGGGCTTGGGGAATTTGGGGGGAAAAGGAAGGAATTTGGGGTTTGGGGGTCAAGGGATTTGGGGTTCAGGGGCTCAGGAAGGGGCAAAAGTTTGGGGGCAAAGGGGAATTTGGGGTTCAGGGGCAAAGGGAGAATTTGGGGGCTCAGGAATTTGGGGGAAAAAGGGGAATTTGGGGGGGTCTCAGGGGGATTTTGGGGGTTCTGGGGAGGGGAATTTGGGGTCTCGGGGGATTTTGGGTTATTTTGGGGTTCAGGGGGATTTTGGGGTTATTTTGGGGGGGTCTCAGGGGATTTTTGGGGTTAAACAGGGGTTTCGGGGGGGGTTTTTGGGGGTTCAGGGGAATTTGGGGGGGCGATTTTGGGGTTATTTGGGGGGGGGTTTGGGGGGGGGGGATTTTGGGTTTTTTGGGGGGGTCTCGAGGGAATTTGGGGGTTCAGGGGGTTAGGGGGATTTTGGGGTTATTTTGGGGGGGTCTCGGGGGGATTTTGGGGGGGTCAGGAGGGTTCAGGGGGGTTTTCTTTGGGGGATTTTGGGGGTCTCAAGGGGAATTTTGGGTTATTTTGGGGGGTTCGAGGGATTTTGGGGGTTCAGGGGATTTGGGGGGGGGTCCAGGGGATTTTTGGGGGCTCCGGGGGTTTTTGGGGGGATCTCGGTGTGGGTTTGGGGATTTTGGGGGGGTTGGGGGGGATTTTGGGGGGGGGTTGGGGGGGTCATGGGGATTTTGGGTCAGGAGGGTCAGGGGGGTTAGGGGGGATTTGGGGGCGGTTCCGGGGGATTTTGGGGCTCCCGGGGTTGGTTAGGGGGGATCTCGGGGCGGTTTTGGGGGATTTTGGGGCGGTTTTGGGGGGATTTTGGGGGGAGGGCTTGGGGGTCCGGGGTGGGTCAGGGAGGGGTCGGGGGGCGGTTCCGGGGGATTTTGGGGCGGTTCCGGGGGATTTTGGGGCTCCCGGGGGTCCCCGCTCGGCTCCGTTCCCGCGCTCCCCGCGTGCCCTTGCGCCGCTTCCGGGTCTGGTGGCCCCGCCCCCAGCCCCGCCCCTTCCCGGCCGCAGCCAATCAGCGCCGGGCTGGTGGCGCGGGCCACGCCCCCTGTGGGCAGCGCCCCCTGGCGGATGGCGGGGAAAGCGACGGGACCCGCCCACAAAATGGAGGGGGACGGAGACCCCAAAACCCAAAAATTCCCCAAAATCCCCCGAAAATCGCACGGATCCCCTCAAAATCCTCCCAGAATTTCCCCAAAAATTCCATTTTTTATTTTGGGGAGGGGTTTTCAGGGGGTTTTAATTGGGGAGGGTCTGCATCAGCAAACCAACCCCCCCAAAATCCACCTAAATTTTCTGGAGATCCCCAAAATCCACCCCAAATCCCCCCAAAACCACAAAAAGCCCCTAAAGAACCCCAAAATCTCCCCCAAACCCCCCAAAATTTTTCCAAGACCCCAAAATCCCCCCCAAAAACCTCCCAAACTCCCCCAAAATCTCCCCAAAATTCCCCTCACACCAGCAAAAATCCCCAAAATCCCAAATCCCCCCCAAACTTCCCCAAAATCTCCCAAAACCCCCAAAAAAAACCCCACCCCCTAAACGACCCCAAGACCCAAAAAATTCCCCAGGACCCCAAAATCCTCCCCAAATCCACAAAAAGCCCCAAAGGACCCCAAATTGTCCCCAAACACCTAGAAAAATCCCCCAACTCCCCAAAATCCTGAAAAAACACAAAAACCCCAAAAACACCAAAAATGCCCCCAAAAGCACAAGAGAACAAATTTTTAAAAATCCTGTATTTTATTTTATTTTATTTTGTATTTTATTTTGTATTTTATTTTATTTTACTTTATTTTATTTTATTTTATTTTGTTTTATTTTTACTTTATTTTATTTTATCTTATTTTATTTTATTTTACTTTTATTTTTATTTTATTTTTACTTTATTTTATTTATTTTTTTATTTTTTATTTTATTTTTTTTTTATTTTTTATTTTTATTTTATTTTTTTATTTATTTTATTTTATTTTATTTTTTATTTTATTTTATTTTTTAAATTTAATTTAATATTATTTTATTTTATTTTTAATTTAATTTAATTTAATTTTATTTTATTTTATTTTATTTTATTTTATTTTATTTTATTTTATTTTATTTAATTTTTAAATTTTATTTTAAATTATTTTATTTTATTTTTGTTTTTTTATTTTATTTTATTTTAATTTAATTTAATTTATTTTTTATTTTATTTTATTTTATTTTATTTTTTTAATTTATTTTATTTTATTTATTTATTTTACTCTATTTTATTTTTTATTTTATATTATTTTATTTTTTTATTTTATTTTATTTTATTTTATTTTATTTTTTTTTATTTTATTTTATTTTCCCCGTTTTGGGGCTCTTTTAATTTTATTTATTTTTATTTTATTTTTTTTCCCCCAAATTTTTTAATTTATTTTTTTATCCTTTATTTACCCCGGAAATTTTATTTTATTTTTATTTTTATTTTATTTTATTTTATGTTTTTATTTTATTTTTTTTTTTTTATTTAAAATTTATTTTTTATTTTATTCCCCAATTTATTAAAACCCATAAATTTTATTTTATTTTATTTTTTGGGAAAAATTTTCCAAAAATCCCAAAACCCCTCCAAATCCCCTACCCAAAACCCCAAGTTTCAATCCCACAAAAGGCTCGAAATTTATAAAACCCCTCAAAAAACCCTAAGGGCCCTTAAAATTCCCCATAAAACAATCTATTTTCCCCAAAACCACCAAACATCCCAAAAACCCCCCAAATCCTCCCAAAAATCCTCCCAAACACCACAACCAAACAGCGCCTGAAACCCCCAATTTTAAACAACCCCACAAAATCCCCAAAAGGGGAAAAACCAAAATTCCAGGGAACCACCCAAAAATCACCAAAACCCCTAAAATTATTCCCAAAAACCCCCATAAAAACCCCTGAATTTGCCACTTTTAAAGCCCCCCAAACCCCAATTTTGTCCCCACAAAAAAAACCCAAAATCCCCAAAACCAAAACCCCCAAAAATCACCAAAACTTTGAAGCCCCCAAAAATCCCCCAAAGGTCCTCCAAAACCCCACCCCAAAAGCCCCCCAAAAACCCCAAAAAGGTCCAAAATCCCACAAAATCCCCCCCCAAAAACCCTAAATCCCCAAAAAAACCCAAAAAATTCCCAAAAAAAACCAAAACAAAAAACCCCCAAAACCTCACAGAAACCACCCAAAAATCACCAAAAAAAATCTCCCTAAAACCCCACAAAACTTCCCCCAAAACCTAAAAATACCCAAACCCCAAAAAGGTCCAAAAAAACCCCAAAAACTCCTCCCACAAACCCCCCCAAAGAGCTGGGCCGGGGTCCCTAAAATTAATAAAACCCCAAATTCCCTGGGGGCCCCCCCAAAATCCCCCAAAATCCCCCAAAAAAAACCAAAACCCCACAGAAAACACCAAAAAAAAATCACCAAAATCCCTAAAAATCTCCCAAAAACCCCACAAAAAACCCCAAAAAATCCTCCCAAAACCCCACCCAAACAGCGCCCTACAAACCCCAAAAATTCCAAACAATCCCACAAAAATCCCCAAAATTCCCCCATAAAAAACCCCAAAATTCCCAAAAAAACCCTAAAACACCCCAAAACCCTAAAAATCCACAAAATCTCCCAAAACCCAAATGCCCCTAAACCCCCAAAACCCACAAAAACCACCAAAAATCACCAAAAACCAAAAAATCCTGGGGAAACCCCACCAAAACCTGAAAACCCAAAAAAAAAATTAAAAAAAATCCCCCCCCAAACCCCATAAACCCCAAATTCCCAAAAACCCCTAAATGGAACCCCAAAAACCCCAAAAATTGGCATAAAAAAACAAAACCCCACAAAACCCCAAAAATCCTCTAAACCCCACCCAAACAGCGCCTGAAACCCCCACCAAAAATCCCCACAAAATCCCCAAAATCCCCCAGAAAACCCTAAAATTGCCCAAAACAACCCCTAAAACACCCTATAAAACCCAAAACCCCCCAAAAATTCCCCCCCAAAAAAAAAAACCCCACAGAAAACACCAAAAAAATCACCAAAACCACCAAAAATCTCCCAAAACCCCCACAAAAATCCCCAAATTAACCCTAAAACCCCCAAAATTCCCACATAAAACCCCCCAAAATTCCCAAAAAAACCCCAAAACACTCCCCAAAGAACCCCAAAAATCCACAGGCCCTCCCAAAAACCCAAAACCCCACCAAAAAACAAAAAAAAATCTCCAACCCCCCAAAAATCTCCCAAAAAAACCTCACAAAAACCACCCAAAAAATCCTCCAAAACCCCACCCAAACAGCGCCTGAAAACCCAAAAAATTCCAAAAAAACCCCCACAAAAATCCCCAAAATTCCCCCAGAAAAACCCCAAAATTCCCCAAAAAACCCACAAAAATCTCCCCCCAAAAACCCCAAAATTCCTCCCCCTAAAAACCCAAAAAACCCCACAGAAAAACACGAAAAAAAATCACCAAAACCCCCAGAAATCTCCCAAAACCCCCAAAAAATCCTCCAAAACCCCACCCAAACAGCCCCCACAAAAACCCAAAAAATTCCAAAAAATTCCACAAAAATCCCCCAAATACCCCCCTAAAAACCCAAAAAAACCCACAGAAAACACCAAAAAAAATCACCAAAACCCCCCAAAAATCTCCCAAAAAACCCCACAAAAATACCCAAAAAATCCTCCAAAAGCCCAGAAAAAAGCCTTTATTTTATTTTATTTTATTTTATTTTATATTTTATTTTATTTTATTTTATTTTATTTTATTTGGTTTTATTTTATTTTATTTTGTTTTATTTTATTTTATTTTATTTTATTTTATTTTATTTTATTTTATTTTTATTTTATTTCCTTTAATTTTATTTAATTTTTATTTTATTTTATTTTTATTTTATTTTATTTTATTTTATTTTTATTTAATTTTATTTTTTTTTTTTTATTTTACTTTATTTTATTTTATTTTATTTTATTTTACTTTATTTACATAATTTTATTTTAATTTTATTTTTATTTTATTTTATTTTATTTTATTTTATTTTATCTTATTTGATTTTATTTTACTTTAATTTTATTTTATTTTATTTTATTTTATTTTATTTTATTTTATTTTATTTTATTTTATTATTTTTTTTTATTTTTTATTTTATGTTATTTTTATTTTATTATTTTATTTTACTTTATTTTATTTTACTTTATTTTATTTTATTTTATTTTATTTCGTTTCCATCTATTTTTATTTTGCTGTTGATGGTGAGCCGGGGTCTCCACAACTTTGGGAGGGGTCCCCAATGCCCCAAACCAAAACCCCAAAATCCCCCAAAATCCCCCAAAACCCCAAAAATCCTCCAAAAAAATTCCCAAAACCCGCAAATAAACCAAAAAAACCCCAAACCCCCCAAAATCCCCCAAACCTAATAGAAATTTAAAAACCTAAAACCCCAAAAAAAAAAAGGCCCACCACGAAACCCCACAAAATTCCTCCCCAAAACCCCAAAATCTCCCAAAACCCCACAAAACTCCCCAAAAGAAGCCCTAAAAACCCAGAAAATTCCCCCCAAAAACAAACAAACAAACAAACCCCAAAAAAATCCCCCAAAATTACAAAAAAACCCAAAACCCAACAAAATTCATCCCCAAACCCCCCAAAACGGCACCAAAAAACTGAAAAAAGCCCAAAAACCCCACAAAAATCCCAATAAAACTGAAAAAAAACCCCAAAACCACCCCAAACAACCAAAAATGACCAAATATCTCAAAAAAACCCCATAAAATCCCAAAAATCCTCCCCAAATCCCCCAAAATCTCAAAAAAACCCCCCAGCGCCCCTAAAAAACCTCCAAAAAACCCCCAAATATCTCCAAACAAAAACCCCATAAAACCCCCAAAAATCCCCCCCAAAAATCCCCAAATTCCCCCAAAACCTCCCCAAAATCCACCCCAAAACCTCCCCAAATATCAGCAAAAACCAAGAAAATGCCCATAAAAATCTCTCCAAAAAAACCCAAAATCCGCCCCAAAATCCACCCAAATCCCCCCCAAAATCCACTCAAAACCTCCCCAAAATCCACCCAAAATCCATCCCAAAATCCACCCAAATCCATCCCAAATCCCAAATCCACCCCAAATCCACCCCAAATCCACCCCAAATCCACCCAAATCCACCCCAAATCCACCCAAAATCCACCCAAATCCACCCCAAATCCATCCCAAATCCTCCCAAAATCCACCGAAAACCTCCCCAAAATCCACCCAAATCCTCCCCAAAATCCACCCAAAATCTCCTGTTCCCCCCCCAAAAACATTAAAAATTCCCCTAAACCCCCCAAACCCCCGATAACCCAAAAAAAATCCCCAAAATAAAATCCCCAAAATAAACTCCCCAAAATAAACTCCCCAAAATAAAATCTCCAAAATAAAATCCCCAAAATAAAATCCCCAAAATAAAATCCCCCAAATAAAATCCCCAAAATAAAATCCAAATCCCCAAAATAAAATCCCCAAAATAAACTTCCCAAAATAAAATCCCCAAAATAAAATCCCCCAAAATAAAATCCAAATCCCCAAAATAAAATCCCCAAAATAAACTCCCCAAAATAAAATCCCCAAAATAAACTCCCCAAAATAAAATCCCCAAAATAAACTCAAAATAAAATCCCCAAAATAAACTCCAAATCCCCCAAACCTCCCCAAATCCTTTCAAAAACCACCAAAAAAAACCCCCTCAAAACCTTCCCAAATCCTTCCCAAAATCTCCCCAAAAAACCACAAAAACCCCAAATCCTCCAAAACCCCAAATTGGCAAAAACTAAAAAATCCCCAATTTTTCCACAAAACTCAACCAAAAATCAAAAAAATCACAAAATCACCAAAAATCACAAAATCACCAAAATAACCAAAATCACCAAAAATCACCAAAAATCACAAAAAAATCACAAAAAATCACCAAAAAAATCACAAAAAATCACCAAAAATCACCAAAAATCAAAATCACCAAAATCACCAAAAATCACCAAAAATCACCAAAATCACCAAAATCACCAAAAAACCAAGAAATCACAAAAATCACCAAAAATCACCAAAAATCACCAAAATCACCAAAAATCACCAAGAAATCACCAAAAATCACAAAAATCACAAAAAAAAATCACCAAGAAATCACCAAAAATCACCAAAATCACCAAAAACCAAAATCACCAAGAAATCACCAAAAATCACAAAAATCACCAAAAATCACCAAAAAATCACCAAAAAATCACCAAAAAATCACAAAAATCACCCAAAAATAAAAAAAATAACCAAAATCACCAAAATCACCAAAATCACCAAAAAACCCCAAAAAATCACCAAAAATCACCAAAAATCACCAAAAAAAACCAAAAAATCACCAAAAAATCACCAAAAAATCACAAAAGAAATCACCAAAATCACCAAAAATCACCAAAAATCACCAAAAATCACCAAAAAAATCACCAAAAAATCACAAAAAATCACCAAGAAATCCCAAAAAATCACCAAGAAATCACCAAAAAATCACAAAAAATCACAAAAAAATCACCAAGAAATCACCAAAAAATCACCAAAAATCACCAAAAAATCACCAAAAAATCACCAAGAAATCACCAAAAAAATCACAAAAAATCACCAAAAAATCACCAAAAAATCACCAAGAAATCACCAAAAAAAATCACAAAAAATCACCAAAAAATAACCAAAAAATAACCAAAAAATCACCAAAAATCACCAAAAAATCACCAAAAAATCACCAAAAAAAATCACCAAAAAATCACAAAAAAATCACCAAAAAATCACAAAAGAAATCACCAAAAAATCACCAAAAAATCACCAAGAAATCACCAAAAAATCACCAAAAAATCACCAAAAATCACCAAAATCACCAAAAAATCACCAAAAAATCACCAAGAAATCACCAAAAAAATCACCAAAAAAATCACCAAAAAATCACCAAAAAATCACCAAAAAATCACCAAAAAATCACCAAAACGCCTCAAAAAAATCCCGATGTTTTATTGGGGAGGGGTCGCCGGGGGTCCCCGCGCAGGGGGCGCAGCCCGGCCCGGCCCTGCAGTGCCCGGCCCCGCCGCCAGGGGCAGCGCGGAGCCGCCGCCGCTCCGGGCCCCGAGCCCGGACCCAATTCGGGACCCCAGACCCAATTCGGGACCCCAGACCCAATTCAGGACCCCAGACCCAATTCAGGGACCCCAGACCCAATTCAGGACCCCAGACCCAATTCGGGACCCCAGACCCAATTCGGGGACCCCAGACCCAATTCGGGACCCCAGACCCAATTCGGGGTCACTTGATCCACATGGAGACCCCAGACCCAATTCGGGAGCCCCGAGCCCGACCCCAGACCCAATTCGGGGACCCCCGACCCAATTCGGGGTCACCTAATCCACATGGAGACCCCAGACCCAATTCGGGACCCCAGACCCAATTCAGGGACCCCAGACCCAATTCGAGGGCACCCGGCCCACATGGAGACCCCAGACCCAATTCGGGGTCACCCGGGACCACTGACTCAAAGGGAGACCCCAGACCCAATTCGGGCTCACCGGATCCTTATGGGGACCCCAGACCCAATTCGGGGGCACCCGGCCCAGAGGGAGACCCCAGACCCAATTCGGACCCATATGGAGACCCCAGACTCAATTCGGGGACATGGGATCCTTATGGGGACCCCAGACCCAATTCGGGGACCCCAGACCCAATTCGGGACCCCAGACCCAATTCGGGGTCATCGGATCCTTATGGGGACCCCAGACCCAATTCGGGACCCCAGACCCAATTCGGGGACCCCAGACCCAATTCGGGGTCATTGGATCCACATGGGGACCCCAGACCCAATTCGGGGACCCCAGACCCAATTCGGGGTCATTGGATCCACATGGGGACCCCAGACCCAATTCGGGAGCCCCGAGCCCGACCCCAGACCCAATTCAGGACCCCAGACCCAATTCGGGCTCACAGGATCCTTATGGGGACCCCAGACCCAATTCGGGGACCCCAGACCCAATTCGGGACCCCAGACCCAATTCGGGAGCCCAGACCCAATTCGGGACCCCAGACCCAATTCGGGGGCCCCGAGCCCGACCCCAGACCCAATTCAGGGACCCCAGACCCAGTTCGGGGTCATCGGACCCATATGGGGACCCCAGACCCAATTCGGGGTCATCGGACCCATATAGGGACCCCAGACCCAATTCGGAGACCCCAGACCCAATTCGGGGACCCCAGACCCAATTCGGGCTCACCTGATCCTTATGGGGACCCCAGACCCAATTCAGGGTCACCTGATCCTTATGGGGACCCCAGACCCAATTCGGGGGCACCTGATCCTTATGGGGACCCCAGACCCAATTCGGGGGCACCCGGCCCACACGGGGACCCCAGACCCAATTCCGGCCCCTTCGAGACCCCAGACTCAATTGGAGACCCCAGACCCAATTCAGGCTCACCTGACCCAAGTGGGGACCCCAGACCCAATTCAGGAGCCCCGAGCCCGACCCCAGACCCAATTCGGGCTCACCGGATCCTTATGAGGACCCCAGACCCAATTCGGGCTCACCGGATCCTTATGAGGACCCCAGACCCAATTCGGGGTCAGCCGGGACCCCCGACTCAAAGGGAGACCCCAGACCCAATTCCGGCCCCTTCGAGCCCCAGACTCAATTGGAGACCCCAGACCCAATTCGGGGGCACCCGGCCCACACGGGGACCCCAGACCCAATTCGGGGGCACCGGATCCACATGGAAACCCCAGACCCAATTCGGGGACCCCAGACCCAATTCAGGGACCCCAGACCCAATTCGGGCTCACCAGATCCTTATGGGGACCCCAGACCCAATTCGGGGGCACCCGGCCCACACGGGGACCCCAGACCCAATTCCGGCCCCTTCGAGACCCCAGACTCAACTGGAGACCCCAGACCCAATTCAGGCTCACCTGACCCAAGTGGGGACCCCAGACCCAATTCGGGAGCCCCGAGCCCGACCCCAGACTCAATTCAGGGACCCCAGACCCAATTCGGGGGCACCGGATCCACATGGAGACCCCAGACCCAATTCGGGGTCATCGGATCCATATGGGGACCCCAGACCCAATTCGGGGACCCCAGACCCAATTCGGGACCCCAGACCCAATTCAGGACCCCAGACCCAATTCGGGGTCATCGGATCCATATGGGGACCCCAGACCCAATTCGGGGGCACCGGATCCACATGGAAACCCCAGACCCAATTCGGGGACCCCAGACCCAATTCAGGGACCCCAGACCCAATTCGGGGTCATCAGATCCATATGGGGACCCCAGACCCAATTCGGGGTCACCCGGCCCACATGGAGACCCCAGACCCAATTCGGGGGCACCCGGGACCCCTGACTCAAAGGGAGACCCCAGACCCAATTCAGGCTCACCTGATCCACATGGAGACCCCAGACCCAATTCAGGGTCACCTGATCCTTATGGGGACCCCAGACCCAATTCGGGGGCACCCGGCCCACACGGAGACCCCAGACCCAATTCCGGCCCCTTCGAGACCCCAGACCCACATAGAGACCCCAGACCCAATTTGGGATCACTCAGCCTGTTCGGGACCCCAGACTCAAATCCTGCAGCCCTTCCTCCAACTGGGAGCCCCCAGACCCAAACTGGGAGCCCCCAGACCCATTTGGGAGCCCCCAGCCCAATTTAGGAGCCCCCAGACCCAATTTGGAAGCCCCCAGCCCAATTTGAAAGCCCCCAGACCCATTTGAAAGCCCCCAGACCCATTTGAAAGCCCCCAGCCCCATTTTGAAAGCCTCCAGACCCATTTGGGAGCCCCCAGCCCCATTTTGGGAGCCCCCAGCCCCAAATCCCCGGGTGTGGAAGACGTTGGGGATCTCGGGGTCCTTCTTCAGAGAGAGAGACCCCCAAAATGGGGAGGGGGCTTCAGAGCCCTGAAATGGGGAGGGGGCTCAGGGACACCCCTGGAATGGGGAGGGGGCTTCAGAGCCCTGAAATGGGGAGGGGGCTGAAAGAGGGGCCTGGAATGGGGAGGGGGCTCAGGGAGAGCCCAGAATGGGGAGGGGGCTTCAGGGACCTGAAATGGGGAGGGGGCTTCAAAGGCCTGAAACAGGGAGGGGGCTTCAGAATGAGAGCCCCGAAATGGGGAGGGGGTTCAGAGAGGGGCCTGGAATGGGGAGGGGGCTCAGAGACCTGAAATGGGGAGGGGGCTTCAGAGAGACCCCCAAAATGGGGAGGGGGCTTCAGAGAGCCCTGAAGGGGGGCTCAGAGAGGGGAATGGGGGAGGCTTCCAGAGACCTGGAATGGGAGGGGCTCAGAGAGAGCATTGAAATGGGGAGGGGGCTTCAGAATGAGACCCCTGGAATGGGGAGGGGGCTTCAGAGACCCAAAATGGGGAGGGGGCTTCAGAGAGAGACCCGAAATGGGGAGGGGGCTTCAGAGCCCTGGAATGGGGAGGGGGCTCAGGGACACCCCTGGAATGGGGAGGGGGCCCAGAGAGTCCCCCAAAATGGGGAGGGGGCTTCAGAGAGACCTGGAATGGGGAGGGGGCTCAGGGACCCCTCAGGCAGCCCCAAATTGGGGAGGGGGCTCAGGGACACCCCTGGAATTGGGGAGGGGGCTCAGATAGAGAGCATTGAAATGGGGAGGGGGCTTCAGAATGAGACCCCTGGAATGGGGAGGGGGATTCAGAGAGAGCCCGGAATTGGGGAGGGGGCTTCAGAGACCTGAAATGGGGAGGGGGCTTCAGAGAGAGGGGCCTGGAATGGGGAGGGGGCTTCAGAGAGAGACCCGAAATGGGGAGGGGGCTCAGGGACACCCCTGGAATGGGGAGGGGGATTCAGAGAGACCTGAAATGGGGAGGGGGCTCAGGGACACCCCTGGAATGGGGAGGGGGATTCAGAGAGACCTGAAATGGGGAGGGGGCTCTGAGACCCCTCAGGCACCCCCAAATTGGGGAGGGGGCTCAGGGACACCCCTGAAATGGGGAGGGGGCTCAGAGAGACCTGAAATGGGGAGGGGGCTCAGGGACACCCCTGGAATTGGGGAGGGGGCTCAGGGACACCCCTGGAAATGGGGAGGGGGCTCAGGGACCTGGGAATTGGGGAGGGGGCTCAGCGACCCCTCAGGCAACCCCAAATTGGGGAGGGGGCTCAGGGACACCCCTGGAATTGGGAGGGGGCTCAGAGAGACCTGAAATGGGGAGGGGGCTCAGAGAGAGACCCCCTCCCCAAAATGGGCCACGAGGAACCCTGGAAATGGGGAGGGGGCTCAGGGACCCCCAAAATTGGGGAGGGGGCTCAGGGGCACCCCTGGAAATGGGGAGGGGGCTCAGGGACCCCCGGAATTGGGGAGGGGGCTCAGAGACCCCTCAGGCACCCCGGAATTGGGGAGGGGGCTCAGGGGCACCCCTGGAAATGGGGAGGGGGCTCAGAGACCCCCCAGGCACCCCCGGAATTGGGGAGGGGGCTCAGGGACACCCCGGAATTGGGGAGGGGCTGGGAGAAATTGGGGGGGGGCTCAGACACCCCCAGGGTGAATTGGGGAGGGGGCTCAGGGAGTTTGGGGAGGGGGCTCAGGGGCAATTTGGGGGAATTGGGGAGGGGGCTCAGAGAGCCCTGAAATGGGGATTTTGGGGGGGGGGGTTTGGGGGCAGTTTGGGGGAATTTTGGGGTGAATTTGGGGAATTTTGGGTTTTTCGATGTAATTTTTAGGGGAATTTTGGGAATTTTAAGGGGTGTTTGGGAGGATTTTAGGGGTGGTTGGGGGATTTTAGGGTGTTTTGAAGTTTTGGGGAGTTTAGTGATATTTTTAGGGGGTCCAGGGGACATTTGGGGGGTGAATTTGGGGAGGGTCCCTGGGCCCAAATTTTTTTTTTTGGGGTAAATTAGGGGGTTTTTAAATATAATAGGGGATTTTTGGATATATTTTGGGGTGACTGGGGAAAATTTTAGGGGTGAATTTGGGGGATTTTTGGGGAGTCGAGGGGATTTTGGGGGTTTTCAAGTGATTTTAGGGGAATTTTGGGGACATTTTAAATGACTTTGGGAGGATTTTAGGGGTAAATTCATTTATTTTTTTTTAGAGACCCCAGGGGGTGGGGGGGTTTGAGAGGGTCCAGGGAGGAGATTTTTCAGGGGTTTTCCCCAAATTGGGGGATGGGGGCCTCCTTGGTGCTGGAGGGGCCCCAGGGACATTTTTGGGACTTTGATCAACTGGTTTGGGGATCATTTGGGGGATTTTTGGGGCCCCCGGGAATTTTTGGGGTTTTCAGCATTTGGGGCCCCGGGATTTGAGGTGAGGGGAGGATTTTATGGATTTGGGATTTTAGGGTAGGATCTTGGGGGTTTTGGTGAAAAGCCCTTTGGGGACATTTGGCTGCCCTTTGGGCGCCATTTTAGGGGTGAATTTTGGCCAGTTTGGGGAGGGCTAAGGGGATTTTGGGGGTTGGGGATTTTTCAGGGTGGATTTTTAGGAGATTTTGGGGGTTTGAGGGGGGGTGAATTTTTTGGGGATTTTCGGGAGGATTTTGGGCATTTTTGGGTCCCGACCCCTGATTTTTTTTGGGGGGATTTTGGGGATTTTGGGGATGGATTTTTGGGGTTGGATTTTAAGGGGGGGCCTGAGATTTGGGGGGGATTTTAGTTTTTTGGCAATTTGGGGGGACCCAACAGGGATTTGGGCTTTTGGGATTTTTAGGGGGGATTTTGGGGTTGTTTCAGGAGTTTTGGAGCTTTGGGAGGATCCCGGGGGTTCAGGGGGATTGGTGGGCAATTTTGGGGTGATTTTAGGGGATTTGCAATTTTTGGGGGTTATTTGGTATTTGGGGTTTGGGCTCAGGAGGTTTGGGGGTTTAGGGAATTTTGGGGGCGGTTTTGGGGGATTTTTAGGGTGTTTTGGGGGATTTATGGGGGATGTTCAGGGATTTTGGGGTGGTTTTGGGTGGTTTTGGGAGGGAATTTTAAGGGATTTGGGTTTTGGGGTGATTTTGGGGTAGTTTTGGGGTGATTTTGGGGGTGATTTTGGGTGTGATTTGGGGTGTTTTAGGGGGATTTTGGGGATGTTCAGGGATTTTTGGGGGAGGTTTTGGGGGGATTTTGATGATTTTTAGGGGTGGGTTTTTAGGGGTGATTTCAGAGGAAATTTTGGGGGCAATTTGGGGTGATTTTAGAGGTCTCCACCAGGGTAGTTTGGGGTGATTTTGGGGTGGTTTCCCCTTTGGTTTGGGGGATTTTGAGGTGTTTTGGGGTGATTTTGGGGGTGGTTTGGGGGATTTTAGGAGTGTTTTAGGGAGGGATTTTTGGGAGGCTTTGGGGGGGCATTTTGGGGTTGAATTTTGGGTTATTTTGGGTGGTTTGAAGGAGATTTTGGGAGTTTTTTGTGTTGGGTTTTTGGGGGGGATTTTCAGGGGATTTTGGGGGTGGTTTTGGGGATTTTGGGGTGGTTTTGGGGTGATTTTGGGGTGTTTGGGGGGGATTTTGGGGATTTTAGGGTGTTTTTGAGGGGATTTGGGGGATGTTCGGGGATTTTGGGGGGGGGGTGGTTTTGGGTGGGGGGGATTTTGGGGGCTTTTGGGGTGTTTTCAGAGGAGATTTTGGGGGCAATTTGGGGGGTGATCAGGATGATTTTGGGGGTAGTTTTGGGGTGATTTTTGGGGGTGGTTTTAGAGGTGATTTTGGGGGATTTTGAGGTGTTTTGGGGGGGTTCGGGGATTTTGGGGTGGTTTTGGGGTGATTTTAGGAGTGGTTTCAGGAGGGATTTTGGGAGGGCTTTTAGGGGGCATTTTGGGGTTGAATTTTGGGTTATTTTGGGGTGGTTTGAAGGGAGATTTTGGGAGTTTTTGTGTTGGGTTTTGGGGGTGTTTTCAGGGGATTTTGGGGTGGTTTTTGGGGTGATTTTGGGGTGTTTGGGGGGGATTTTGGGGGGATTTTAGGGTGTTTTGGGGGGATTTATGGGGGATGTTCAGGGATTTTGGGGGAGGTTTTTGGGTGGTTTTGGGGGGATTTTGGGGGCTTTTGGGGGTGTTTTCAGAGGAGATTTTGGGGGCAATTTGGGGTGATTTTAGAGCTGATTTTGGGGTAGTTTTGGGGTGATTTTGGCGGTGGTTTTAGAGGTGGTTTTGGGGGATTTTGAGGTGTTTTGGGGGGGTTCGGGGATTTTGGGGTGGTTTTGGGGTGATTTTAGGAGTGTTTTTAGGAGGGATTTTGGGAGGGGCTTTTAGGGGGGGCATTTGGGGTTGAATTTCCAGGTTATTTTTGGGGTGGTTTGAGGAGATTTTGGGGTTTTTGTATTTGGGTTTTGGGGGGTGTTTTCAGGGGATTTTGGGGTGTTTGGGGGGATTTATTTAGAGGGATTTTGGGGTGATTTTGTGGTGGTTTTGGGGTGTTTTGGGGGAGCTTTTAGGGGATTTTGGGGTGTTTTGTGGGGGTGATTTTCAGGCATTTTTTTCAGGGATTTTGTGGGGGGGTTTTGGGGTGATTTTGGGGGATTTTGGGGTTTTGGGGACCCCCTCAGCGATGAGCAGGGCCGGGGTCGCTGTCCCCGTCATAGCTGGGGGGTCAAGGAGCCACAACGGAGCCCAAAGGGGACCCTAAAACCATAAAGGGAACCCCAACCCCAATGGGAGACCCCAATGGGAGACCCCAAACCCCAAATTTTGACCCCAAACCCCAATCCCAGACCCCAGACCCCAAATGGGGACCCCAAACCCCAATCCCAGACCCCAAATCCCAAACCCAGACCCCAAACCCCAAATGGGGACCCCAAACCCCAATCCCAGACCCCAAATCCCAAACCCAGAACCCAAACCCCAATTCCAGACCCCAAACCCCAAATCCTGACCCCAAACCCCAATTCCAGACCCCAAACCCCAAAAGGGGACCCCAAAACCCCAAATGGGGACCCCAAACCCCAAATGGGGACCCCAAACCCCAATTCCAGAGCTCCAAGCCCCAATCCCAGACCCCAAATCCCAAATGGGGACCCCAAAACCCCAAATGGGGACCCCAAACCCCAATCCCAGACCCCAAACCCCAAATGGGGACCCCAAATCCCAATCCCAGACCCCAAACCCCAATCCCAGACCCCAAACCCCAATCCCAGACCCCAAAGCCCCAAAGGGGACCCCAAATCCTAAAGTGGACCCCAAAACCCTAAAGGGGACCCCAAATCCCAATCCCAGACCCCAAACCCCCAAAGGGGACCCCAAAACCCCAATCTCAGATCTCAAAACCCCAAAGGGGACCCCAAATGAAAACCCCAAATGGAGCCCCCAAACCCCAAATGTGACCCCAAACCCCAAATGGAGCCCCCAAACCCCAAAAGGAGCCCCCAAACCCCAAACCCTGACCCCAAACCCCAAATGGAGCCCCCAAACCCCAAAAGGAGCCCCCAAACCCCAAAAGGAGCCCCCAAACCCCAAATGGAGCCCCCAAACCCCCAATGGAGCCCCCAAACCCCAAATGGGAGCCCCCAAACCCCCAAAAGAAGCCCCCAAACCCCAAAACATTTAAACCCCAAACCTGACCCCAAACCCCAAAAGGAGCCCCCAAACCCCAAACCCTGACCCCAAACCCCAATGGAGCCCCCAAACCCCAAAAGGAGCCCCCAAACCAAACGGGTGCCTGGGGGACACAGAAACTGCCCAGAATAATCCCAAAAATGGCCCCAAAACACCCCAGAAACATCCTGAGAATCACCCCAAAAACATCCCAAAAACATCCCAAAAACATCACAAAAACATCACAAAAATGTCCTAAAAATCACTACAAAGCCAACCCAAAAATCCCAAAATCCCCAAATTTTATCAAAATATGGTTTAAAAGCATCCTGAAAACCGTGTTTTAAACCAACCCCAAAACCAACCTCTAAACCACCCCAAACTTATCCCAAAAAACACCACAAAGCCCCCCAAAAACATCCAGGAAATTGTCCCAAAAACATCCCATAAACATCCTGAAAATCACCCCAAAATCATCCTAAATTTACCCCAAAAAATCCCATAAACATCCCAAAACCATCCTGAGAATCATCCCAAAATCACCCCAAAAATATCTCCAAAATCACCCAAAACCATCCCATAAAAATCCTGAAAATCACCCCAAAACCATCCCAAAAACATTCCAAAATCACCCCGAAAAAATCCTGAGAATCCCCCCAAAATCACCCTGAGAAACCACCACAAACCACCCCAAAAACATCCCAAAACATCCCCAAATCACCCCAAAAATATCACAAAAAACATCCTAAAATCATTCCAAAAACCACCTCACAAACATCCCAAAATCACCCCAAAAACACCCCAAAAATATCCCAAAAAATCACCCCAAAACCACCCCAAAAATATCCCAAAATCACCTGAAAATCACCCCAAAACCATCCTGAGAATCACCCCAAAACCACCCCAAAAATATCCCAAAAAATCACCCAAAACCATCCTGAAAAACCACCAGAAATCACCCCAAAAACATTCCCAAAATGCCCCAAAAACCACCCCAAAATCACCCCGAAAATCATCCCAAAAACATCCCCAAAATCACCCCAAACCAGCCCATAAAAATCCTGAAAATCACCCCAAAGATACCCCAAAACCATCCTGAGAATCACCCCAAAATCACCCCAAAAATATCCCCAAAATCACCCAAAACCATCCCATAAAAATCCTGAAAATCACCCCAAAACTATCACAAATTTTCTAAAAAATTAGGCGGTTCAGCAGGTTTTGGGAAAATCTTGAGAATGGGGTTTAGGAAAATCACCCCAAAACCATCCCAAAAACATTCCAAAATCACCCCATAAACATCCCAAAAAAATCCTGAGAATCGCCCCAAAATCACCCTGAGAAACCACCACAAGTCACCCCAAAACCATCCCAAAACGCACCAAAAATATCCCCAAATCACCCCAAAAAATCACAAAAAATATCCCAAGGCATTGGGGTTTGGTGGAAAACATATCCCAAAATCACCCCAAAAACGCCCCAAAAATATCCCAAAAACTCACCCCCAAAACGTCCCAAAATCACCTCCAAAACATCCCAAAATCACCCTGAAAATCACCCCAAAACCACCCCAAAAATATCCCAAAAAATCACCCAAAACCATCCTGAAAAACCATCAGAAATCACCCCAAAAATCATCCCAAAAACATCCTGAAAATCACCCCAAAACCATCACAAAAATCTCCTAAAATCACCCCAAAACCATCCCAAAACGCACCAAAAATATCCCCAAATCACCCCAAAAATATCACAAAAAACATCCTAAAATCATCCCAAAAACCACCTCAAAAACATCCCAAAATCACCCCAAAAACACCCCAAAAATATCCCAAAAAATCACCCCCAAAACGTCCCAAAATCACCCCCAAAACGTCCCAAAATCACCTGAAAATCACCCAAAACCATCCCAGACTTGACCCCACAGGCCCCAAAAAATGTCCCCAAATTTTAGGCAAATTCCCCCAAATTTGGGGTAAACCTCCCCAAATCCTCCAAAATTTTTAAAATCACCTAAAGCCCCCGGAATCCTCAAAACCCCCAAAATCCTTCCTTCCCAGACAAATTCCCTGATTTCAAACATGATTCAAACTCCTCACCTTTTTGGCTTTTGTCTCCCCCAGACTCTTTTAGACATCCCAAAATCCTCCAACCCCCAGACAGGGGACAGAAACCACCCAGGAAAGTTTTAGGTCCAAATTTCATCCAAAACCATTTGGAAAACCATTTTGACTGTTTCACCTGTGTTGGTTTGATTGGTTTGGGGAAACATCCAGGGTTGTTTTTGCTCCAAAACCATGGGGCTGGTTTGCTTGGGGACATCGAGGGACATCCAGGGACATCGAGGGGACATTTTGCCCAAAATAGGAGGACACCAGGGGTAATGGGGACCCCAAGGTGGGGTCACAAAAATATCAGGGGACACCATTTTACCAAACATCATTAAAAATATCTCAGGGCAGGCTCCCAAAATACCCCAAAAATGTCTTTCCATTTCCCCGTTTGTTCAAGGCCATTGAACTGGGGTGGGAATGACACCTGGATTTCACCCACCATCCTGACACTGGACCCATTTTAGGGGCAGTTGACACAAAAAAAATGACACCGGGAAATTGTCCCAGAGATCTGGCATCAAGTCCCCAGGAGCTCCCAAGAATCCCCAGGGACCCCTCAGGGGTGCCCAAGACTGTCATGGAGTCACAGGAATCTGGAGTCTCACAGGTCATCATCACAAGGCCCCCAAAGTCCTAAAGGTACTGGAGTCTAAAATGCTTTAAAGTCTGATCCCCCATTGTGCAAGGGAACGTCTCCCGTTGCGGGGACGGCTATTTTGTCATGGGCCCCGGACCCAGGTCACAGGTCCCCAGGCCCAAGGTCCTCTGGAGTCCTCGGGTTTTAGCATTTTTGGGATTTTGAATTTTTGGGCACCAGGCAATTAAAAATTTTTTAAATTTGGTAATTTTTGGAATTTTTGGGAATTTTTAGGGATTTTTGATTTTTGAATTCAGGGGATTTTTTTTCTGATTTTTAGGATTTTAGGACTTTTTGGGGATGTTTTTGGGGTGATTTTTGGGATTTTTAGGCTGATTTTGGGGGATTTGGGAGGGATTTTGGGTTTTGATTTTGGAGGGATTTTGGGGGATTTTGGGCTCATTTTTTCTTTTGGGATTTTGGGTGATTTGGGGGGGTTTTGGGGTTTTTGGGATTTTCAAGGGACAGGTTTTAAAAAATTTTTTGGGATTTTAGGAGGATTGGGATTTGGAAAATTTTGGGCTCATTTGGGGAGGTTTTGGGATTTTTGGGTTCCTGGGATGGGGATTTTAAAAATTTTTTGGCTCTTATTTTAGGATTTTTTTGATTTAGGAGGATTTTGGGGGATTTAAAAAGGTTGGGGGATTTTGGGGGGTCCCAGGATGGATTTTTGGGTTTTGGGGGGTTTTTATGGGATTTTTTGGGGTTTTTTTAGGGCGATTTTGGGTTTGGGGGATTTTTGGGGATTTTGGGGATTTTTTGGGGATTTTGGGATGGATTTTGGGGTTTTGGGATTCATTTTTTGGGCAGATTTTGGGATTTTGGGGGGATTTTGGGGATTTAGTTTGACTTTTGGGATTTTTGGGGTTTTTGGGATGATTTTTGGGATTTCAGGGTTTTGGGGTTCATTTTTGGGTTTTTGGGGGGATTTTGGGGTGATTTGTGGGCTGATTTTTGAATTTTGGGCTGAAATTTGGGGGTTTTGGGGAGGATGTAATTTTCTGGGATTTTGGGGTTTTAGGGGGTTTGGGTGGATTTTGGGATTTTTATTTTTTGGGGTTTTTGGGGATTTTGGGAATTTTTTGGGATTTTGGGGGTTTTAGGATTTAGGGCAGAGTTTTGGGCTGATTTTTGGGTTTCTTTTGATTTTGGGCTGGTTTAAATTTTTGGGGATTTTGGGGGATTTTTCAAATTTTAGGGGGATTTTGGGATTTTGGGGTTTTTTGGGCACCATTTCTGTGGGGTTTAAGGTGATTCAGGAGTTTGGAGGTTTTTAGGAGGTTTGACAATTTTGGATTTTGGGGGTTTTGGGGGGTTTTTAGGGATTTTGGGGATTTGAGGGTTTTGGAGGATTTGATGGTGATGGTTGGGATTTTTGTTGGTTTGGGGGAGGCGATTGGGGGGTTTTGGGTAATTTTGGGGTGATTTGGGGGAATTTGGGGGATTTTTGTGGGGTTTTGGGGAGTTTTGGGGGGGATTTTGGGGTTTCTTGGATTTTGGGGCATTTTGGGGGATTTTGGGGGCATTTTGAGGGTTTTGGGATGGGTTTGGGCTTTTTGGGGTTTTGGGGATTTTGCCATTTTGGGGTTTTGCACCTCCTTTGGCCTTTTATAAGGATCCAGGGGTTTGGGGATTTTTGGGGGATTTTAGGGGGGACTTGGGGAGGATTTTGGGGGAGGTTTGTGGGGTTTGGGGTGGTTTGGGGTGGTTTTGGAGGAGGGGGAATTCTATGGGGTTTGGGGGCATTGGGAGATTTTGGGAGGATATTTGGGGGTTTTGGGTTTTGGTTTGGGGGATTTGGGATTTGGGAGGATTTGGGGGTTTTTGGGGTTTTTGGGGATTTTGAAAAGGTTTGGGGATTTTTGGGGGGTGGTTTTCAGGGATCTTGGGGGGATTTGGGAGGGATTTTTTTGGGGTTTTGGGGTGGTTTTGGGGGGTTTTAGGGAGACTTGTGGGGTTCTGAGGTTTTGGGTGTTTGGGGGATTTGGGTTTTGGGGTGGTTTTGGGGGATTTGGGGGATTTTGGTGGTCGCCGGTTTGGGGGATTTTGGGATTTTTAGGGTTTGGGGGATCTTGGGAGGATTTTTGGGGTTTGGGGAGTTATGGAGAGATTTTGGGTGGATTTTGGGGGATTTTGGGGTTTTTTTTTTGGAGGTGGTTTGGGGGATTTGGAAGGTTTGCAGTGATTGGGGGCGCGCGGGGGGGGATTTGGAGGGGATTTGTTGGTTTTATTTGGGTTTTTGGGAGGAGGGATTTGGGGGTTTTTTGGAGGTGGTTTGGGGGGATTTTAGGGGATTTTGAGGATTTTGGATTTTTTTTTGAGTTTGGGATTTTTCGGGATGGATTTTGGAGGATTTTTGGGGGGCTCATTTCGTGGGACTTTTGGGTGGAATTTTGGGGTTTGGGGGTTTTTTGGGATTTTGGGGGGATTTGGGGGATTTTGGGGGGATTTTGGGAGGATTTTAGGAGGATTTTGGGGCTGCCATTGGGGATTTTGGGGATTTGGGGTTCTTTGGGGATGGTTTTGGGGATTTTGGGGATTTTGGGAGAATTTGAGGGGGTGATTTGGGGGAATTTGGGGGGACTATATTGGGTTTTAGGGAGATTTTTTGCGGGAGGTTTTTAGGATTTTTCGGGGATTTTGGGAGTTTTGGGGGCATTTCAGGGGCATTTTTGGGGGATTTTTTTGGGGTGGGTTTTGGGAGTTTTGGAAAGGTTTTGAGGGGGATTTGGGAATTTTTGGGTTTTTGGGATTTTTTGGGGTTTATAGGGGATGGGTTTGAGGGATTTTGGGGAAGTTTTGGGGGGACTTGGGAGGCCATTTTGGGGATTTTGTGCGGTCTGGGGTGGTTTTTGGGGTGGTTTTGGGGGATTTGGGGAATTCTATTGGGTTTTGGGGGCATTGGGGGGATTTTTGGGGGGATATTTGGGGTTTTTGGGGGATTTTTGAGGATTTAAGGGATTTTGGGGGTGGTTTTGGGGATCTTGAGGGATTTGGGGGAGGATTTGGGGATTTTGGGGTTTTTTAAATTTTAAGGAATTTGGGGATTTTGGCAATTGGTTTTGGGGGATCTTGGGGGAGTTGGGGATTTTGGGTTTTTGGGGTGGTTTTTGGGGAATGGAGGACTTGTGGGTTTAAGGGTTTTGGGTGTTTGGGGATTTGGGATTTGGGGGGATTTTTGGGGTTTGGGGATTTTTGGAGTTTTGGAGTTTTTTTTGGGGATCTTTGGGGATGTGGGGTTTTTGGGGGGTGCCATTTGTGTGGGGTTTGGGGGTGATTTTGGGTTTTTGGGGAATAAGGAAAGATTTTGGGAGAATTTGGGGGAGTTTGGGGGTGGTTTAGGAGATTTGGGGATTTAGGGGGATTTGTTGTTGGGGTTTTTGCTATTTCTTGGGATTTGGGGTTTGGGGGGATTTGGGAGGATTTTATGGTTTTGGGGGAGATTTGGGGGGACTCAAGGGTGGTTTTGGGGCATTTTGGGAGGATTTGGGGTTTTGGGATTTTTGGGGGAGGCATTCTTCCATTAGAGGGGAGAATTTTATAGGGATTTTGGGGAATTTGGGTTTGGGAGATTTTGGAAAGGTTTTGGGGGGATTTGGGAGGGATTTTAGAGAGGATCTTGGAGGGACTTGGGGGGATTGGTTTTGGGGATTTTTGGGGTTTCGGGGAGTTATGGAAGATTTTGGGGAGGATTTGGGACGAATGGCCAGGATTGGGGAGGATTTGGGGGATTTCAGGGGTTTTAGCCTGTAAATTTGGTTTGGGGGGATTTTTGGGATTTTGGGATTTTTTGGAATTTTGGAGGTGGGTTTGGGGTTTTAGGGGTGGTTTGGGGATTTTGGGGATTTGAGGGGGATATTGGGGGGATTTGGGGGATTTTGGGGGGATCTGGGGCGATTTTGGGGGACTTTGAGCAGATTTTGAGGGAATTTTGAGGGTTTTGGGGGTGGTTTAGGGGGATTTGGGGGCAGTTTTAGGAGGTTTGGGAGAATTTGGGGGGGATTTGTTGGGTTTTGGGGGGATTTGGGAGGGATTTTTTGGGGGCGGTTTTGGGGGCATTTGGGGGATTTTGGGGTTGGGCTTGGGGGTTTTGGGGAGGTTTTGGGGAGATTTGTTGGGTTTTGTGGGGACTTAGGGGGTACTTGGGGGATTTTGGGGGGATTTTTGGGGTTTTTAGGGATTTGGGGGTTTTAGGGTGATTTCGGGTGGATTTTGGAGGGGATTTTGGGGTTTTTTTGTAACTCACTGGGGCCCGTTCTGGATCAGGGGCGGCACCGGGCGGTGGAGCAGGAGCCACTTCCAGGGACCCTCGAGCCTTTTTGGGAGGGGGATCCATGGGAGACCCCCAAAAAATCCCCAAAACCCCAAAGACCCCCCAAGACCCCTCCCCAAAATCTCCCAAATTCCCCCCAAGACCCCTCCCCAAAACCCCCCAGGACCCCTCCTCAAATTCCCCCCCCAGCACCCCCAGACCCCACCAAAACCCCGTCAAGTTCCCCTCAGACCCTGCCCAAGTCCCTCCCAAACCTCCTCAGGACCCCTCCCCAAATTCCCCTCACGACCCCTCCAGGACCCCTCACCTGTCCCTGCGCCTCCTCAGCAGCTCCCGGAGCCCCCCGTGCTCTCCCAGCGCCTCCCCCGCTCTCTCCAGCGCCTCCCGCAGGACCCGCCCGAGCCCGGGGTGGCTCCCGGGGGTCCCTGAGGGGCTCCCGGGGGTCCCTGAGGGGGTCCCGGGGGGCGGCGGGGGGGAAGAGGCGCCCAGGCTCAGGGGGCGCCGCTTCGAGCTCGGCTCTGATTGGCTGGAGCAGCGCGGGGAAGGCGGGAGTTGCTGAGGGGAGGCGCACGGTGATTGGTTGGTTTGGTTTAGGGCGCGATGATTGACAGGAGGGGCTCGGGGAAGGCGGGAGTAGCTGAGGGGAGGCGCGCGGTGATTGGTTAACTCGACGCGCGGGAGGCGGGCATTGCTGAGGGGAGACGTGCGGTGATTGGTTGGTTTCGAAAAGTGAGAGGCGGGCGTTGCTGAGGGAAGGCGCGCAGTGATTGGTTGATTTGGGGTGCGGCACGCCGCTATTGGCTGGGAGAAGTCCGGGATTTTTAAGGGAACATTCCCGTTTTTTTGGGGAAAAATTCCCGGACTTTTGGGAAAAAATTCCCGATTTTAGAGGAGAAACCTTTCTGGAGTTTTTCACTCCAAATGACCCCAACAAACCCAAATATCCCTAAATAAACACCAAAACAAAAACCCCAAATATCTAACCTAAAAAAACGGTAAATAACCAAAAAACCCAAATAAACCTAAATAACCCAAATGACCCAAGTAACCAAATAAACCCCAAATACCCCAATAAACCCAAAATAACCCCAAAAGAAACCCCAACAAACCTAATATTCCAAAAATAACATAAATAAACCCAAATAACCCCCAAAAACAAAATAAACCAAAAAAGCCAAAACAAACCAAATTTAAACAAAAAACAAACCACAAAACCCCAAAATAAATAAAAAAAAAACCCCAAATAAAAGACCAAAAATAAACCCAAATAAACCCCAAAAATTCCACATAGGGCCCAAATAAAATCCCAAATAATTTCTAAATAAACTCAAGTAATTCCAAGTACACCTAAATAAACCCCAAAGAAAACTAAAAAAAACCCAAATAAACCAAATTAAACCCAAATACCCCAAATAAGCCCCCAAAATCCCCAAAAATACCTCAAATAAACCCTAAATAATCCCCAAATAAACCCAAATGAACCCCAAATAACCCCAGTTCCTCCCGTCCCCACCCCAAAACAGATCCTGGCCAATCAGAACGCGCGGCGCTGATGACGACAGAGTTGTAGGGCGGAAGCTCAGAACAATGGCCCCGCTCAGCGATTCTCAGCCAATCAGCGCCCGGACCGACTCTGACTCATCAATTGCCAGGCAGAGCCCAGCTCCTCTCACAGCGCTAACCAATCAGAGACCGCCCGAGGTAATTTCCAGCCAATCAGAGCATTTCTCGCCGATGACTCATCAGTTGCCACGAGCGGAATTTGGGGAGGGGGGGGGAAGGTGACCCTGGGGATGGGGTGGGGACCCCGAATTTATCCAAAACGGGGTCGGGACCCCAAAACGGAGCAGGAGGGGCCTGGAGCCCCCAAACCAAACACGGGGGACGGGATTGGGGGAACGATCGGAAAGGGGAGGGAGAGTGGGGAAAAGAGGGGAGTGGGACCCCAAAACTGAGCTGGGAGGGGGGTGAGACCCCAAAATTGAGCCGGGAGGGGAACGAGACCCCCAAACAGGATGAAGCCAATTTTGTTCGTGGAATATGTAAAGTAGTTTTTGGCTATGCAAAAAGAGCTATGAATATGCAACAGGCTGATGTAATGGGAGACAAGAACCATCGAGGAAAGATTGTTATGTCCTCCAAGACCCCCCAGTTATTTTCAGGGACACCCCTTAATTAATCTGGTTTTAATTACATCAGCCTGTTGCATATTCATAGATCCTTTTGCAAATCCATAAAATAATTTACATATTTCAGGAACAATTTACATGGCCCTCCTTTGGGTGTCTCCCCATTTCGAAGTGTCCACTGAAATGGAAATGTAAACCACCCCTGTGACTAATAATGTTAATAATAGAAGAATCCATCATCATCATCATCGGTATACTATAAAATAATACTTAATTTTGAAATTAAGGGGCTCTCAAACGTATATAGTAGAAACAACAGTTCTTTTATTAGGAAAAAATTAAAAGTTTATACCTGTGATCCGGTTGGATCGTCCTGTGCCCACAGGTGAAAGTGGTGTGGTCTCTGGCTCAATGCCGAAAGAAAAATTGATGTGTTAGGTCGGTCCAATATTACCAGAGGGGTGAGGTATTACTTATGGACTCTGGCTCAATACCAGAGGAGAAATGGGGTGGTGTCCGACCCAATGCCAGACAGCAATGCCGATGGAGAAGCTGATGTCAAATCTGGCTCAATGCCAGAGGTAGAATGGGTGAGTCGGTGATGTGGGTCCAACTCTTACTCCCTTTGTCTGCACAGTCAAATTACCAATGAAATTACCTGAAACAGGCTTTCAAATACAGGCATTGGTCTGCTACTTTACATGATTCCATCAAAACTCAGTTTCTCCGGTTAATGTATAATTGGTCAATTTCTTTACTTTTATAGCTTTGCTTCTATTTCATTTCTCATTAACAGCTTAAATACTAATTCTCTTTCATAGCTCCTTACACCTCTTAAAACAAAAACTTTTCCCACAGTTTTTTCAGCACACTGTACCTCTCTAAGGAGATGTGGGCACAAACTTATAATGCATTGTAATCCACATTACTTATACTTTGTCTACATTCTTTCTCACACTCAAAAGAGGATCTTTATTAAAAATCACAGGTCCTGTCCCCCCTCACACTAGGGGTTAGCCCACAGGTCTCAGTATGCAGCTAC